>OY856413.1:681052233-681197233 GCA_963693085.1 Alisma plantago-aquatica | reverse complement strand
AAAATCTAATCCATGGATCTTCTTAAACATCTCGTGAACAACTCATACGTAAAATTTGAGCATATTTGGATATGTATAGCTCATGTTATGAAGACCGCAAAAATTATGTATTTCAAATTAGTTTCGCGCGTCGATTTTGTTGCCCTTGGATGAGTGACTTACACTCATCCAAATTTGGCTCAAAATTTGTATGTAGCCTAGTTATGGTATGTCGGTGAAGATCAACGGCTTACATTTTGCAAAAAATAGTCTTGATATGCAAACACACTTGAGTGTATTCATGTGATCCATAGACTCGAGTGTATTCTAGCCTGACTCTATATATATATATATACATATATATGCATATATATACATATATATACACGTATATATACATATATATGGGATTAAGAGAGAAAGATTTCTTATTTTCTTGTTCCAATCTAAATTGGAAAAGGGGTTAACCCCCAACCCGGTAATACCACATTGTTGCAACCTATTGGATAGAGTTGTAGTTTTTGTATCTTTAGATATAATGTTTGTTATTCCAAAGAAGAAAATATGAAAAGTTACCTGGAGTAGAAAAGGAATCATCAAGTGGAAAAAAGAAAACAAGAAGCTAAACCATTCAAAAGAATAAAAGAAATAGCCTAAACTAACTGAGAAGGAGCATATAAGATGTGAATCAGTTCAGGCCTACAATTTCAATTTTTTGGATTTTTCCATCTAAAGAGCCAGTTGACTTACAAATGATGTTTCAATAGTCAAAATACTAGAGAGGTCAGGTATATCCACTCAAATGTTGACAGCATGCACACTCCGGCCTTTAAGATTGGTTTAAGACGCTTAAAGCTTATAACACTGGTGCACAAGTGCCTAAAAGTAAAACCCATACCTTTGCAATACAGTCAAGCCTTGATATTTGAGTGGTTATGACTATAGACTTAGTTCAAGGCTAAAGTAACAACTCCAAGAAACGTGTGAACCCTTATGTATGTATTGTAGCTTTATTAATGCTTTGACATTGAACGAAGTAGAGGTTTTGATTATAAGGTTGTTACATATGGATGTTTTCAATAAGTAAATAGATTTAGCTTGTATGGGATACTACTTTTTACTTTAAAAGCAACTCTCCTAATTTTCTCTCAGGATGCTCCACGGTCTTCTTATGCTAACCGCCCTAAGCGATAACACTAATGAGTTTTTTTTAAGTAACACTGAGGGATTGTTTTCTTCATTGCAATAGTATATGCCAATTCTACTTGTCATCATTAATTTTCCCTAACTTTTCCCCGAATTTTCCCTACTTTTACTGAAATCTTATCTTTCTAAATATCTAGCATATTGGAAACACTATATATGATGTGATACTACTATGAATAGTCCCCTGGCCGGTTGCGCTTATTTTGATGTCATTAATATTTTGCAAGGCCAGGTCACAGTCAGGATCCTTTATGGTTTATACTGAATTGTATCTTCAAAAAATTGCAACGGTCTTTTCTTAAACCTCAAGCATCTAGTTTCTTAAATTGAGGTTCCTCTTAGTCTATGAGAAACAGCATTATCTTTTTATGTTGGTCTTTATGCCAATAAAAAAGTAGAAACAATGAGAACATATGTAGTACTCCCTGAATATATTAAAAATAATGTATCAAAATTTGAAATCATTAATTAATCATTTAAATTATAATTTCAAAGCAATGCCCCCTCCAACAAGGTCTCTGTATTCTTCTTTGCCACCATCCAATTTGTATTAATAAGATAACTGGTGCCACATTGAGGGGATTCATATTCAGTATTGGGTCTGTCTAACAAATTGTTGAGTATATTGTATACATGAAATCTTGTATGGTTATGAGATCAGAAAATAGTGATCAACTATGAGAAAAAGCAGATAACTACTTTAGAGTCTGAATTGATTAATCATATTATTTTTCAGATTATAATATAATGTGCTTGTATGGATTCTATAATTATGAAGTTTGAAAAGAGGGGAAAGTTAAACATCTGATTGAAATATGATATAGAAATTGTAGTAGGAAATTTAAGTACTAAATCAGAATAAGGAGATCACAGACTCACAATGACATTTATACTAACAAGGACCACCATTTGATAAGAGGATTCACTTAAACAACCTCAGGAGGAATTTTTATGTGCAATGCAATTTAATAAGCAATTAATGTATAAGGGAAAATTATAAGATATACAAAAGTGTATCACAGGGTAATTGGTTAATAATCACCATGGCAAGTTAGAATAACGTGGTAAGCAATTTATACAAACATCGCCTAAAGAAAAGGATGATTGTTGTCTCTCGTATCCTAAATGCATTCAGGTGTCACTTCATTCGTTTGGATTGTGCCGAAGCTTATAAGAAATGAGTTAGTTTACAGTTTCACACTTTCTAGAAGTTTTCAAGTAAGGAGCCAGTTATAGGTTGTGTTCAGTTTTAAAAGTACGTTTCTAAGCAGCAATTCTCTTATCAGTTATCATTTGAAAAAGAAAAGAAAAAAGGTTATTGCTGCTGCACTAACTTCGCGATGGGAGATGTGTTCAAGATTTCAATGCCTATATCTATGAGACTCCACATTACCTGCTAAGTAACTCATTTCTCTGGATACAACACCCCAGGAGATCAAAAGGTTGATACCAAACATTTAGATATGCATGATCACATAAAAATTGTAATTGCCTCTACCAAATTGAAATTTACTTCAAGTCTGTTTTAATGCGTTACCAATCCATGAATTTGCATAAGACCATTTATTTTAAAAACCTCGGTGGCATTAAACACTTGTAGTAATCCTAAACCCTATTATAAGGATTCCTTAAATCATATTGGTAGCAAAACACTAGTTCGTTATTTGAAGAAAATAAACATGTTATATTATTCAAGCGGACCCCTAACATGATTTGGTCCCTAAAAAAGATACTAAGGGATATAAAAAGTTGGCCAGGGCATCCAGTGTTTGCTCGTTGCCAATAAGAAGGAACAGTAAATATCTACCCACAAAATCAAAGTTATTCTTTTCACTCTCATAGTTCAAACTTCGTTTCTCAGGAAAGATAACAGACGAACAAATTACAAACAACCAATGCCATCTGTAAGGGATAATATGTATAAGAATTTGATGCAGAGAATTGAAGTAATGAATTTAAAAACAACAATCATCTATAAAAGGATACACGTCATAATATTTTAGAAGAACTTATCTATGACGCATTTTGATACCCGGCAATATAGAAGGTGCACTGAAGATTATTTTAATGTCTGTCAAAAAAATCACGACATTACTTTCTTTACAAGTTACAAGACATGATACCCTATTCATCATTAAATACTACCTCGCGGACATAAATCTTGTTGGCTCTTCTACTTCAATGTACTTTGTCCAAGGAGCCAGTCTAATACTGCCCATTATCCTAAGAAATGAGTTAGCTTACAGTCTTGTTTCCCTCTAAGTAATTTATATTCAAAGTGTTGGTCATAGTTGTGTCTACAGTTTCTACCAGTTGTTATCCCTTCCTTGTATGTAGATAAACATTCAAGAATATTTCTCTGATTTAGAAAAGATTGTTACTTTTGTATATTAAATGTCCATGAATGTCAATAACAATAAGAAAATTGTGAGTCAGATATTTTGAGAAATACTGTAAAAAGGGTGATTTTTCCTTGTCCAATAAAGAGAACAGTAGAATATCTCCTACTATGTGCATCTCTGTACTTTGCACCATCTTATTAATTTAAAAAATATTTATAGAACTGGGACAATTTTTACCAGTTATTCATGGATGTTTACACTGTTTCATGATTATGAATATTTCTCCCAAGTCTTTTTCACAAAACTTCACCAAGCCCTAAAGCATAATGACTACATGTTTGGCTGAACAAGTGCCAGGATATTATAGTTGTCTGTTCTTTTGCCTCTGGGCTGCCTCCTGTATTCAGAGCCTATCTTGTAGTTCAAAACTAAACAGCAAAAGAGCTTAACCCCCACCCCTCAAGTTATAAAAAGTCACCCATAGTAGGAAAAGGGATCATTATCAAAGGCCATAAATGTAGTGTCCTATCTACAAAGAATGGAAAAGAAAAACAACAAGCTAAGTTGGACAAAAGAATGAAAGAAAGAACTTAAACAAACAGTGCAGGAGCATATAAGATATAAATTAGTTCACATTTAAATTTTATTTTTCTCAGAAATTTTCATTTCAGGAGAAAGTTAGAGTTACAAATGATGTTTCATTTTATAACTATGTTTACGTCAAGCTCTGTAAACATATGTTGATGTCTAAGAAAAAAAATGTTTACTGCTACAGCAGTGACTCATCATATGAAACCTACTTCTCGGTTTGATTAGATGAAACCTACTATTTGGTTTGAGCTATGGATTCAATATTATGGCTAGATATCAGCCGTTTAGTCTACAGGGGGTGTCCGGAGGAACCCAAGTCACTTAGATTGATGTGCGATTTTTTCGCAGATTATAAGCAGATATTTGTTCTTATATTCTCAGTGAGAGATAGGGAAAATGTATCAGGGCATCAGTCTTGCAGGAAACAGAAAATGAGCAGCAGATATTTACTTACAAGAATATAATATACCTTTAATTTTCCATACATCGATGTTTCATGCAGGATAACAGAGTAAGAAACAATTTAAGTTTCTGCCACTATCAATAGTATGAAAGATTGTTAAGCAAAGACAATTACTTATATACAAAAATTTTATTGAGATCAAAGGAGGGCTGTAAAAGTGTATCTGTTACCAGGAAGAAGAGCATATGAGATATTAACTAGAGTAAGCCTACATCTAATGCTAAAGTAGGGAAGCGAGATGTATAACAAGTCATCTAATTGTTTACTGATAAGCCTAAAAAAATCAAGTGTTTGCCACTATCGACGGTGTGAAGAGTATTAACTAAAGACACAAATATGAACAGAAATAAACTGAGATAAAAAAAAAAAAGAGGCAGAATAGTGTACCTGTTACCTAGAAGAAGAGCATACGAAATATGAAGAAGAGTGAGATATGTAACATCTTACGTCTTTGTTATCAATGACTGTTGTTTCCATACCTAGATTCAGCAACTCTATAGGTTACTGATGATGGTATTTGCTCCATGCGGGGGGTTTTATAGTTGTTGTCTCAATGTACAATTCAAGTCCATGTAGTGGAAGTGAGATTCTCGATCTTGTTCCTGAACGTATATTTTGTTACTCCAGAGAATGTTATATGAAAAATTATCCAGCGTAAACAGAGGCAGCATTATGTCCGTGGTCACATATACTGCTTCCTCCAAATTGAAGGAATACTGGAGATCCCCAAGACGTATACTGTAAGAAGTTGCTTCCTCTGAAGTGGGATTCCTAGGAAGTTCCGATGGAGATGGAGAAGGTGGATTGGGGACATTGGCATAGGTGCTCTCTGCTTCCTCTGAACCAGACTTTTTTTCCCTTATCCACCTATCAGCGGGCATTGGGACTTGATGTGGGAAAGGAGAGTTTGCAAACGAGGACCCCGCATATGGTTCAGCCAAGGTCGGCTCATCAGTAAGACCAGGCGGATTTACATCTTTGGAATAAGTACATCTTCCGCATACGGTAGCCCTATCCAGCATTGATGGAGCGGACCTAGGAGACGGGGAAGACCTAGCGGTTTTTGTGGTAGTCTTTCTGGTTTGTCTTGCTGGAGGCTTTCCCAGAATGGACGGCGGGAATGCGGTTTGTCTTGCTGGAGGCTTTCCCAGAATGGACGGCAGTCGTTCTGAGGCTTCAGGCGGCAAGCCAGGGCAGAGCAAAGCCTCCTGTTCCGAACTTCGTCCTCGAACAGGGACAGAAAATTCCCGGCAAAAATCCTTTCTACGCGCCATAGAGTCGAACGGAACAGAAATCAGCGTAAGAGAAATCAAGAGCGAAGAGCAAAGCAACGACAGCGTATTTCAGACACAACTGTGATGAGCGAGCGGTTTGCGACAAGAAAGCCTGCCGGAGACGGAAGGAAAACGAAAACAGCCAACAGCCGGAAACGGAGATCCTGTCGGAGACGGCAACTTAGGGCACAAGATGTAGCAATTTACTTGCAGGATGCGCGGGAGCCAGAGAAGTGTCTCAACTAGCAGCAACGCAAGAGCAAGTATGAGTTTATGAGAACTGGAAACAAATGTTTATATAGGCTCCGGATGATCTCCGAGAGTTTGACTCGAGACTAACACGGACTTCTGTTGCCATTAGATTCCGTATTTTTTAATCAAGCTCTTATCTATACTATTATAAAAAGAGGGAGTTTTTTCAAAAAAATTACGAACAATGCCATTTTGTCCTCTTAGACCAATCAGAATTCAACATTCCGAAATGTTGCTCCCTTCTTCACCCACTCTCTTCTCACAATTTTTATCATCTTTTCTCCTATTTTAAATATATTTTTTCTCTCACGTCCCTTACTTCCACTCCACGTTTCTAAACTGCCTCCATATTGGCTCCAGAACTGCCACTCCGCCACTCTTCTCTCTGCCAATCATAAACCATTCATCGAGTCCATTGGCATCCACTTGATGTTTATCGTATCATTATCTTAGCTCATGTGATTTTGTTCTCTTTCTCTCTCCTTGGTGTTTCTTTTAAACTCAGTATCTTAGTGTGATTTATGCGAATGATACCCCCAAAAGTTATACATGTGCATTATTAAAATGTTATATATTTATTAGAAAATTCAGTATTTTGAAAATGCACTTTTTGTGAAAAAAATCTTTGCATGATTTCAACAACCCTTATTATTCTCTCTGTTTCTTAGGATTTTCTATTTTTGTAAAGGTGGTCTTTCTTTTATTTCTATGCATCCTTTTTCTCCCAAAAAAACTACGTTTTGCAACATCCACACTCTCCCCCTCTCCATGAAGTTGTTTCAAACCTCTCTCCAACACCCACGTCCCAAGACCGTTTCTGAAATATCTTTCAAAACAGCTTCCACGTAGTCGACAGTCAATAAGCGGTCTCCTACTCTCCCACGAATTGCTGCCCTCCGATAACCAACTCTTCTAAAGTGATATGGTCAAACAAAAATAAAACTGAAACCATTTTTATTTACTCTTTTTTCAACCTTTCATTTTTTTACGCGATGAGTATTTCTCAACCACCGTATCCATAAAGCCATCACTCTTTTTTCGGTACTTTCTCTATTCTTCTTAATTTATATTCCACACCATTATATTTATACCATGTTGCAAAATCTTCCCAATAACTGACATCCACTCTACTCACCAATTCCATTCTCTTTGAATTTTCCTCCCTCTCATTATATTTTCCCGACTTACTTAAATCTCATGTTTCTTCTATTATTATCTCTACTACTATAAAAAGAGCGAGTTTGATGCTGCGCTCTCCTTGATTCACTCTCTTCTCTCCTTTTTTCAAGGAATTTTGCTCCTAAAAATATTTATTCTCACACTCTCCTAATAACTTTTATTATTTTTAATTATGTATTTCTCTCTTCAACCCACGGAATCGATTCCTTGATTCTCTCTTTTCAAACAACCAACACAAATATCTTTTATCGTAGAGATTTTTTTACGGACGAGTCATCTCCCCACACATTTCCAACAAATTTTATATTTCGCGTGCATGTGCACGTGTGCGTTCACTAGTTTACTCAAATTTCTACATATCTGTACAACTTATTTTTAACACTTTTTAATTTTTAAATACATCCCATTATCTATACAAATTGTGTAAATACTTTCCAGTCATGGTTGTTTATTGACCAATTCAAAGTTTTCATAGTTCATTCTCTTTCAAAATGAAGCCACGTCCTTCGTTCCTGAACAAACCCCCAAATCACGCACTCATTTCAATCTCTCTTCCCGTGCCGGACGACCCTTGAAAGTCCCACAGTTCGCGTCACTCGATTGACATCTCTCTTACCACATTCGACTATCTAAATTCATTTCTATGGCGTTTGTTCCTCGACAGTCATGGAAGCGAGGAGTTTATGTTCACATGGCACCGAGTTAGCATTTGCAGCCCTATTTTTAAGGCACGAGAAGAAAATTATGGCTCATGTTAATGCACTGATTATGAGTTTCGAATCTGCTTGAGATGTGATGTGGTGCTTCGTTGTTTCCTATAATTCTGTTCTCAGTATGTATCTGTCATGTCTATTTTTTCTAATACAATATTGTGTATTCATCATGCATTGTCTATCTATGCCCTTTGTGTTGACACAAAAGGTTCCGATGATATAGATGAACGGATGTTCAAAACCTGAACCAACTTGACGATGCGGTAATCTCTATCCCAATTGAAGGCCCTACTAGCAATCCTGCTAATCCGATAGCCATGCATCTACGAGCATCAGGTGACATCGTTCTACACCCTCAATCGTGCATACACCGTGATATACAAAAGCAGATTTTTTTACTACTTCAGTATCTGAAAGGCAAGCTTCACACAAACGTTATCAAACATAATGTTTAAGAATCATAGCTCCTGCAAAATAGCACCCCCTCCCACAATGGAGCAACCCCATTATTACGGTGGTCATTTGAATGCAACTTTATAGTTTCTACAATAGCAAGCTACAAGGACACACGGTTCGCTTCAGGTTTGTATAATTAGCTAAGTAATCAGAGTAAGGATAAATTGTCTTTTCTTTATATTATTTTTCTTTACAGTTCTCTTTGCCAATCACCACATGTATTTCTCTTATTCTCTCCCAGTTGTATGGGACATTTGTTGTGAGAAGTCAAAGCCATGATGATGAGATGTTGTTCAATTTGTATCACATGCTTCATTGTTGGGGGTTGGGACAACAGGTATCTAATTTTTTCATTTAGCACAACATTATGTTCTGTCAATTTTTGTTCCACATGAATTGCAATACGCTATCAAGAAGCTTGGTAATATGTGGAAAAAGCTGTTTGTTTACTGCTTAATGCCAGCTTACTTTTTGCCTCATGTCCAACGAGTCTTTCATTTACGAGAAGCATAGTCATTGATAAACTGATTATAATGATAATTAATCAGAGAACGCTTGTGGAGTTTTCAAAGGATCTTTACAAACTTGAGGATATAGGAAGCAGCACGCTATCTATTGCGAAATGGGAGTCTAATTTAGTAGCTCTTTGTTATATTTCCGAAAAATGTAATGATAAAATATGGACTTATTTTTACTTTTTTTGGAAACATTTTAGCCATATAAAAGGTAGCCACTTAAGATGCATCCCAAAATTTATTTCATTGATTGGGGAGCGGGGTCTCCCTAAGACTCAAAAAAAAAATTATTTCATGACTAACTCTATTATATGTTTTAATCACATCATATATTGATTTGGTTGCTAAGATACTTTCGAACTCTACAATGTTTCATTGCAATGAACACAAGATTTAATATTTATGCAACAATGATGATGAATAAATTACCATTCATATGATAACTTAGTTATTTAAATGAATGAAACCCAATATATATTACATTAAAATGTAAAATAATCATTTATTGGCTATATATATGTGAATACATCAAAAATTTTACATAAAAAACATATACATATGTCACAAGTTATGAACACACTTTAACTAGAATCATGCCTTTCTCTAATTCCATATTAAAAATAGTGTTTTTATTTTATTTTATTAGTTTTAGTTGTGAAAATAAGTTCCATGAATTGTGATTGATCTAACATAAAAAAACATATGATGAGTTTTAAATTTAGTAACCCAAAGAGGAATGCGGAAATTGAAACCAGCCACAAAAATTATAGAGTAATTTTAAGTAAGTCACTCTCGATTATTCTACCCTTCTTTGGTATTCTTTCACTAAATTTCACTGACACCTCATTCTTTTCCAACACTACTATGTTTTTATTTAATATCATTGTTCCCATATGAACTATCCATGTCTTATATAAAAAGTCAACCTTATGAATTTTGATCAAATAAAGGTTAAATATTTTATACATGTAAATAAAAGAGTATATTTTTCAAACTAATTAATTTTTTTCATTGTAAAATATTTTTTAATTTCTAATCAATTGGACATGATATCTAAAATAAGAGCATACTCCTTTACTCTCTTTTTTCCCAAAATTTTTGACCATTTTCTCATATTTTTTTCCCGCTCATGTATGTTCTTTTCTCACAATGTTTCCCTTTATCTCCACATGTGGTGGTTACCATGTTGTGCCACCCACATTCTATTATCGTGGTGATGTGGCATTTTGTGTCAAACATTATTATTTGTATCATATGTTTTTTCTCTCCCCAAAAAGGCACTCCATGTAGTGCCCCTTCCTATAATGTCACTTCTTTCTCTATGTTTTCCTTTTACAAACCTATTATTTCTTCTTAATTTGTTTCCTCTACAATTTATTTACTTATGAAATTTTTGTGGTGAATAACCCAGAATCTCTAATTGTGAAAATGTGGTGTTTATTGTAAAGAACAATTACTTCTCTCCACTCCGATTTTGCTCCCTCCTTAACAATAGTTGTTATATGGATGAATTCCTTCATACTTTAATACTATCATGGATTATGTGTTTACTATTCGATAATAATATTTTTAATACTATCACAAGCATTTACTTTGTGCATTATCTGATAAACACATATATGAATTTTACTTTTTAGATTTTTTAAATAGCTAAAATGATTTTAACATTTTTGTTTTAGCACATGCATGTGCAGTTATTATATTGAAATAATGATGTCATAGCCTTTACCATCATGACATACATTTCTTGGAAGGAAAGTAGCTAGAAATATAAGGATTATATCTAATACCGCTTTAACTATCCAAAGACCCCATGAAGTTCTGATTTGGAATTACATATCATAGTTCAAAAAATTAAATAAAGTAGATTTAGCTATATATAAAAATATACTCTTATCAAAATGTACCAAATATTTAGTTTTATCTTTTTATGAAAATAACATATTCTTATTTATTGCGGACAAAAAAAACATATTCTTATTTATTAAGATAAAATTATCTAATGTAATTTAACAAATTTAATATGTCACGTGCATGTGCACATGTGCATTCACTAGTCAAAAGAAAATTAAGAGGACCTTATCTACTTTTTGTTTATATCTGAGTTATGAAAAAGTATGTTTAACCCTGCTATTATTTTATGCACTCCCAAAGTTCTTTAGAGACCTTCAATAACAACCATTCGGCCAACTTAGGAAGATAACAACATTAGGAAATATAATAACATGGGACCCTCTTGTGACATGTTAGAATGACACAATGGCTCCCTTGAACTCTTATTGTCCATACAAAAATCTTCAATATAGTGATATTCCTGAGATACGACAAAACTACCCACCCTTTAAGAGAATGACATCCTCCTCCAATAGATTCGGATGGAGTTATATGAATAAGGAGAGCACATAAACCATTTTCCTCATCCTCAGGTTATTCGAAACCAAACCCTAAAGTGTGTTTTGCCTTCAACGATATTTAAAGAGTTATAACTTTCTCATAGAATACCTCCCTCTAGAGTGTGGCAGATGAGATCAAGATTGGAGTACTAGTGACTATAAAAAAGAACAAAAAACAAAGCAAAAAAGATGACACTCCACCATGGACAAAAGATGACACTCCACCAAGGACCTGAGTTTTATGGGACAAACTTTAGACTATATACCTCACCGACAACTACCAGGTACTACATGTCGTAACCCATTGTAGATTGCTTGCAAACCTTAGCTTAGCACTCTTAACCAATTTGTGATTACTTTCTAAGGAACTTGAGTTATAACCTGACTCATGCATGCAATATGACTAATAATAATGAAAACTTAACTCTATACGAGTAATGGTGTGTGTCTATGAATTGGTAAAGAACCCCAATTCTAAGATATGTTAAGCTATGAACTTTTGAACAAAAAATTGAAGATGGGTCAAGGATTAGTTCAGTTTTGCAAAAAAGTAAAATCAAACTACAAGTGATGTGGTACACATAACATACACGTAGGGTGAGTTTGGAACCTCTTAGTAAATTTCGAGGTATCCATTTGACTATCTATAGGATCTAGCCAATTATTCAACATATCCATGCTAAATTCGATGGACCTTTGAGGGTGAGTAATCATATTTTCTAATCCAAATGGGGTTGACCTGTCATATGACAGGTCGATTAACTAGTCAACTATTAAGGAGTCAAGCCGGTTTTTTGAGTTCAAAATAGTGCCTAAGATATCCACGGGGCGGCTCATGGGTATGTTTGGAGGGAGAGAAGTATACCAGTCAGCCAGAATAGGATAAGAACAAGTACGTTGAATCTACAGATAAAATATTGCTAAGTTGAGAATTAATAGTTATATAGAAGTCAAACATTTCTCAAAATTTACCTAGAGGCTAACACCAACTTCTGAAAATCTTCATGTTTGGAACTCTTGTATATCAATGTTTTAGCTTTTTATATGGTTAAATATTATAACGACCTCCTCCCCCTATTATCCCCAATTAAGGGCGATCGAGAGGGGAAGGGCCATTGTCAACTTTCCAGAATCCAAGTATAGAAAATAACCAATAATTAATATAGTTTTATTAAATGGAAAAGAGTGTGATACAATATTAACATAGAACTCCTTGAAAGATTTACATAATTAGTGAAAAAGGAAACTATGTATCTAATCCTCTAGTATTCCTTATCCATATGTTCTTGCACTTGCAAGCTTGTGAATGTCCATGTCTTCGGATAAATATGCAGATTAACCTAAAATGCTGGAAAACAAATATGGATCAATATATCTCTATACTATGTATGTGGTGCAACCAAAATGTGTGCAAGTAGGTGTAACAATGTAATCAAGCATATTAGCAATTATTTTTATATATCAAACTTGCATATTCTGTATAACTTCCTAACCCATGTTGTCCTATCTTAGTGGGTACATTCATCCCTTGTTCCATCATCAAGTATCTAGGGTTTGATCCAACATTAGACTCATGGTGACTATCCATCATTGGACTTGGTCACATCTACATCTACAATCTGAGTCACTTCCTTGATGACTTATTCTTAGTTTCTGGGAGTATTACGTCCTTCATCCACCCCTTAGAGATTTCATAATGGGTTTAGAAAATCATTCTTATATAGGTGATCCACATAGGTCCTTATAATTTGCTTAAAGTAAATAAACACATAAATAGTTTAGTGCAATACATCTAAAAACTTCAAAAAAAAATGTCGGGAGTAGATAAGAGTGGGTACTCATAAGTAACCACATAGATTTCTTTTGGGGATGACTTAGATTCAAGAAAACTGGGCCAATTTATCTACCAATCAATCAATCAACCTATGATTATTGTTTAACACCGAAGTATTACTTTTATGATCTCAATATAAGAGTGGGTACTCATAAGTGTGTTTTGCCTTCAACGATATCCAAAGAGTTATTATTTTCTCAATAGTGTGTTTTTCCTAAAGTGTGCTTTATTGATGAACGTACTAGTGACTTTAATTAAGAACAATCAACAAAGCAGAAAAGATGACACTCCACCAAGGAACTGTGTTTCATGGAAAATTTTAGACAATATATCGCGTTGACCACCACGTTGTACTACTTGTCATAACCATTCTAGATTGTTTGAGTAGTGTTAACCTCTTTGTGATTACTTTTTAATTAACTTGAGTTAAAATCTAAGACATGCGTGCAATGTGACTAATGATAGTGAAAACTTAACTCTAAATGGGTAATGGTGTATGTCAATGAAATGGTAAAGAACCCTAACTCCAAGATAAGTTAAAGAACTTAAACATGATGGAAAACTTACAAAAGAAGTAAAATATGGGTCAAGGACTAGTTAATTTTGCAACAAACTAAAATTAATTATAAGTGATTAATACACATAACATATGTGTAGGGTGAGTTTGGAACCCTTTAGCAAATTTTAAGGTATCGAATTGATTTTCTATAGAGTATGGACAATTAGGCATCAAACTCATGCAAAATTTGGTCGACCTATGAGGCTAAATAATCAAATTGTCGAGCCTAAATGGGGTCAACTTGTCAAAGGCTAGGATGATTGCCTAGTCAATTATTCAGGAGTAAAACCAACTTTTTGATTTCAAAGTACTTATCTAAGGTAGCTATGAAGGCAGCATGCGGCAATGTCTGGAGAGAAGGAAATCAATCTGCCATAAGCAGCATAAGAACAACTATGTTATATCTCTAGATTGAATAATAAAAAGTTGAGAAATAGTTATATAGGGGTCGTACAAATTTTGTCGATCTCTATTGTTTGTACTCTTGTATATCAATGTTTTGGGTTTTCCTATGGTTAAATATTACCGGGTTGATGAGAACATGGATCTTTATCTAATAAAATGTCTTATGATGACTAATACATCTAATTAATGATGAGAAATCCCTAAGTTGTTTATTTAGGATCCTTAACACCATTAAATTTCTCTAATGTATGTGTTATGAAAGTGACATAATGGACATTGGGCTATGAGAGAGTAACCAAAAGCAATTTGTGTCCTAGAATATAAATTACAAGGGAGTTATTGGGACTCACAAGGAGTGG
Organism: Alisma plantago-aquatica; assembly: GCA_963693085.1. Classification (NCBI taxonomy): domain Eukaryota; kingdom Viridiplantae; phylum Streptophyta; class Magnoliopsida; order Alismatales; family Alismataceae; genus Alisma; species Alisma plantago-aquatica. Next base: position 681,182,713 of record OY856413.1, on the reverse strand, counting down.
AACAGAGGCCTCAATTCCCTAGACATGTGAAATGATGAACCATCCAATCGTTGTGATGAGAATATCATGAGAATGAAAATAGAGTGATATGATTGTGGGGTTGTGAAAGAGATGTGGAACAACCCATACTAGTACCAATGAGTGGGAGTGAGAGATGTGGATGTCAGAGGCTAGTTTTGTAGAGGACCTAGATTGTGTTTGTTTTCTTAGAATGGTTGGCTAAACCCTAAGATATAGATAGTAATTCATGTACATGATCATATCCTTCAATTTCTACTTGGTTAGGTACATGGCAAGTGTTTTGGGCAAAAGAGAAAAAGAATATAGTAGATATACTTACTTGTTTATTGTCATTCATGTTGCTTCTGTGTATTCAAAGTTGAACATCCACTATAACAATATCAAATAATGCAATCTCCTAATTTGTTATTGTACATGCTCACTTTAACAACGGCTAATTAATTCATTCACAAAATCTACAAGTCTTGAAGTCGAGCTATTCACCCATCTTAATAGGAAACAACATGAGTGACTTCACCATATGAGGTGAAGATGGTGTACATTTTTCTAGTTGTGTGTGTGAGTTAGGTGGTTCCTATCTTGTGGTTTTGAGATTGCATGGTTTAAGTTTTCTATATAATATTTAGTTAGTATGACTAGCATAACAACATTTTGTTGCCTAGCTTGATATTAATTTTAGAGATACATGTATAAATTCATGATGAGAAATGAGAACATATTGATATATGGTCATCAATTTGGCAGTTTTTAACATTTTACTTTGTTAATTATTGTTAATGCGTTAATATTCACTCTTCATTCTTCATTTCAGATGAGTGCATTCTTAGAGATGGGTTGGACTACCCCTAAAATTAGGGTAATATTGGCTATTGGAAGTGACACCCTAAAATGTGGTATAAAACTATAGGTTTTCATATATCTACAAGATGAGTTGAGTTTTCTTCCTAAACTATGAATGATAATGCATGCCCTTTCCTAAAAAAAGTGCTAGTGGTAGAGGGGGATATGGTGAAAACCAATACCCTGGTCTAAGTGGACTTCTGGTAGCCCCAGAAAGACAAGTTGGTGTCACCTTGTACACCGCAACACCTACCCCATTCTACTGAGGAAGAATAAGTTTCGGTTATAGAATATGTAATGGGTGAAGAAGTACAACCCCTACACCACAAACTCAAGCTATACTTGTGATGCAAGTGATGCCTGAAGTGCACACAATTTCTTGAGGAATGATGATTTCCATAACACAGATGGCATGTGGCATGAACCACAAATACCTCAACCATATCAAGTAATGGATCTAAGCAAGTCATACAAAAGGCTAAGGAAAAGTGGAACATTTGACTTCCCTATAGTTTGGACCTGAATGAATATGACACAAGGTTATTTGAGACATAGAAGATGTCTATATTGGCACGTGTACTTACGGATGACAAAGTAGAACGTGCATTTTCTATTTTAGAATGTAGTGCTAGTTATTGGTGGGAACTTGAATATACACAAGGTGTGGGTAGATCACTTCATGTAATGAACTTAAGAGGATCTATGGGTCACAATACTATCCTAACACATATATTATATATGATAAACCGAGCCAGTTCAAGAATATAAAACAAGGAAACATGTCAATCATATTATATGAATTTTGTTTCCTATATATCATGGAGTTTTATGCTCAATTATATGTAATATTATTTGATAAGATTTGTATACTTAAATAGGAACTAAATCCAGACATGCAAGAGAAGATATGTATTACAAAATGTTTTAACTAATTCCATGCTTTTGTATATGTATTGAGAAGGTTAGAACTAATCAACTTTGCTAGAAAGGGGGAACACTAAAAAAATCAAGAACATAATTGTATGTATTAGGTTCCAACACTCAATTGTGAATCAATAGACCACCACCCTATCATATCAGTAGAAAAATGTCATCATTCAGTGTATTCTCTAGACCAAAACACATTTGAGATAGAGTAAGGGGTAATGGAGGTAGTGGTAGAGGTTGTTGATGCAGCCCTATTTTAGGGCTTCATCTTGTGTCTTTTTGTATCTCAATTACATATAAACATAGTAGAATGCAAGTTAAATCCCCCAATATGCATATTATTGTCAAATGCAATTATGGATGTTCTTTGCATACTTTTCAAGTACTTGGACCATGCTTTGGATGAATGAGAGAGAAGGGAGGAGTTCTAGGGTTCTGCCACCCTCGGAGGGTTCCAAAGAAGACCCCAAAGCTCCCTCAACCTACCCATAATGGACAAGGGTCGACATCAAGCAAAGAAATCCATTGATCATGAAGTTTTAAAGTGAATTTGCCATTGAAGACCCTAGCATGACCGTGGTACCAAGGAACGGTCGTGCTGGACAATGCCAAAGTTACAGAGTCAACATCAAAATTGCAAATCTATAGCAACATTGCCACCATGGTCGTGCTACCCAACACGTCCGTTCTACAAAGCCCCCAAAATGGTCATGATGCCAAGGATGAAAATGGGCATACTAGCTAGAACGACCTCATTTCACCTCCCCCACCCCGACCGTTCTACCCAGCACGACCGTTCTACCAAGCCATCACGTGCTACCAGCCTTCATTTCACCAAAATTCCTCTGACATTTTCCATTTCCTAGAACGGTCATTCTCTACCACCACATCCGTTCCAACCCTCACCCACCACGACCGTGCCGCCACCTAAACCCTAGCTTTTTATACATTGTTTTTCCAACTATACCCCTACTTACCCTAGTGCTTCCACCACCACCTAAATATACATGGGTGGCATCCATAACACTAGGTTAGCTTCATTCCTATACCTACTCTAGAGCATTCATGTCCATCTCCCTTGCATTCAAGCCATCCACCCACCATTTCCACCTCATTTTCACCATAGAAACCTAGTTTTCTAGGTTTTCTATCATAATCCCCTTCATTTCCATGCTATTCACCCACCTTGGAGGAGGGAGGTCGTTCTATAACAGCTACGAGGTGAAGGAGAAGAAACTACTTCGAGCTCCATGGATTCCTACCCCTTTCTTTTCTCTTGTGTATGAACATGTCTAGCTAAGACCCTAGTAGTGGGTTGTTTGGGGTTAAAATGTGACTTTGATACCATGATGGGGGGTAATAACTTGTATTAAACATAATTTCATTCTATGATGATTGCCTCTTGCTTCTATCTCATTTCCCATTATCTTGTGGTTTGTGCTTTTAAACATAGATTGCTTGTGTTGTGATGCTTGATGACACTTAGCTTCTAGGGAAAAATAGAATGTATGTGGCAATCTTAGGAACAACTCCTAGGTCCAATTAGTGGATCCCTAGCTATCCCCCTTTGTTCCAAAATACATCTCCCTTCTTCTACATGTAAGTTTGAGATCTAAGTAGCTAGTGTAAGTGTGATTAGTGCAATTTCCTAGAGTTTCCTAAAGGCTAGATGGCAAGTAACATGTGGTGACACACCCTCATCTCTACTCCCATTTGCTACCCTTGGCTCTCAACTGTCCCAATACCACTTACCCTAGAAACCTAGACTTGCCAAGTCCTATTAGAATTAGACCTAGCCCTAGTTCTCCAACTAGTAACAAAGGGTATATTCCAATAGCACTTGCCTTGTTGTTTGGTTTGGTAATCTAGATTGAAATATGAGAATTGCATGCTATGTTAACCTTCCCCCAACTAATATCAAGTTTCATTCCCAAACGGCCCACCTATCCATCATATTGCTTAAAATCCACTCTTGCCTTCTTAGCTTGTTAATGCTAGCTTAGTCAATTACCTTTATTAATTCTTAGCTAATTGCTTAGTTCTTGGTACGTAGTCAATTCTTTCTCAAGTAGTTAGGGCTCCTTTGAGCTTGCTTGTATTAATTTAGCTAACTAGTGATAAATTAGACTCTTTCTTCTCTTATCGCTTAGCTTGCATCTTAGTTGATAACTTGGCTTTCTAGTGTAGTGTAAATCCTTGCTCTAGCCTAGTCGCTTGTATTGCCTAGTTTGCCAGTCTTTACTTGCTTAGGGTAATCTAGGGTTTCTGTTAATCTAGTTTCTTTCTTGCTCTTTATTGCTTGCAATCATAGCATAATCAATCAAAACCAAATTTAAACCCTCAAATCCTAGACTCCACTTTAGGAACATAGCTAACATTAACTTAGATCTAGTGCCCTCCTCTCCCTGAGGATAGACCCTAATCTTACCACTTGCTTATACTACAACATGACCTCGTGCACTTGCGGGTATGTGTCATTAGTTGAGCATGTGTGTTGGACTAGGTCCATATATAAATTTTGAGAGATCATGTGTTTTCCCTTAGAGTTGCATCTAGTCACCTTTAGTTGGCTAGTGTGTGGCCTTGAGAAGATCCCACTAGTTGCCATCCATAAAGAGAAGCCATTACATGCTCAACAACAATTAAAAGTCAAGCCCATAGAGGCAATTGAAACCTAGTTATGTCTTAGAACCACCATATTGTACAACATGTGGATGATTTGATTGAGGACATTTAAAGGTCCCAACTCTTTAGCATGTTAAGTATGTGGATAAGTGGGACATGACACAAGGGATGTCCCAGATGTGACGACCCATCCGGACACACTACACCAAGTTCAAGGAGACTATTTCAATTGGCATCTCTCTTCCTCGTTGGGCCTTCAGAGTCACCCTTGATGCACTTGGCATTTGGGAGGCTGTAGACAACATTTTGAGGAAAAATTATATTCTCCTTTTCCAAGTATCGGTCTTCTATGTATAGTTACCTCACCTTGGAGTTCATCACCAACTACTGTCATCTCCACGACTCATGGGGAAACTCCAGTTGCAAGGCCCGAGTCTTCGGTGAAGATTTTGAGATCTCTTCCAGGCAACTGACATCCATGATACTTGATGGAGGTGATGATTACTGGCTCACTCAATGCATGGAGCGCTACTACGACGTCCATCCTAACAACTACAATGTGGAAAAAAATTGGGTGGACATCATGAGAATTCCACCCAAGATACCTAGCAGCATGAAGGCATCTAGAATCCACAACCAAGTGGTTTAATACCTCCATTGCATCTTGGCCCACACTTTCTTTGACAGGGAAGGTACTAAAGGTGCCATTACACTTTCATAGCTTTATACGCTACAGTGTCTTCTAAACAATGAGCCCTACAATTGGGGATGTGCTATGATTGACCATCTCAACTATCATGCCACCCGCACTACCTCATCCACCTACTACATCATCCATGTAGTCACCTATATTGTACTTTTTCGGGGCTACACCTATATCATGTTCTATTCACTGACCCTGAAGCATCACCTGATTGACCTGGAATTCTTGAAGGGGTGTAAGTTCCTCCGTCCTGGTGCCAATGAAGTCTACTACTTGCTCTTTAAAGACTCCTGAGTTGTCCTCAAACTTCTATGCCATGCTAGGTTTGCTTCCTCCAACCTAGTTTTTTATTGGATAGATCTACATGTGCATATCACATGATTCCTTCTGGAGCATCCTGACCTAAAAGACATCCCCGAGCCCACAACCCATAGTAAGAGTGTCTCCTTGGAGGCACATGGCTATGAGACTATACCACCTCCTTCCTCTTCTTGATGCCACACTAGGAGATGTAGGGATGCTGAGGAAGGCCTCGAGGAGCCTTATGGCTTTTACGAGATCTGAGGCAAGTTGGAAGAAATCCAACGCGAGCAGCAACGTCAAGGTCATCAGGTAAACCATATATACTTGATGCAACATTCCCATGAGTCATGACATGTGCACCAGGGTCACTACGACACTAGTCAACCCCAATATTAGGAGTATGGGGCCGGTCAGGCCTACCCTGAGCCCAACTCCCCCTATTGGGGAAACTACTACTACATCCCTCCATCATCTTCACACTTTCCACCTCCGGAATGATTTTCTTCCCTCCATCTCTGATTTTGATTTTTCTTGGGATGAGTAAAAGTCTAAGTCTAGGGTGGAGGTGGGTAGTACCATTATATTCCACCCTTTATATTTTCCCTTATTTATTTTATTTTGCCTTTTATTGTCTTGCATGTATTTGCTTTAGTTCATGGCCCTTATCTAGTAGGCCATCATTTTTTGTTTTCCTTAGCTATAAAAGGCCATTGTCTAGTCAGCCCATTAAGTAAACATCCATCATTGTACCCCAAATTGAATTTAGTAAACCTTTTTTTTTGCAAAATCTATTACAAATTACCATGTCTAAAACCACCTTGTCACCTAGGACCCCTAAATAACATCACTCCTTAGAATAGTTGGCAAGTCATAAGGAATCAATCAAAACCAAGAATAATTTTCCCCTATAATTAAACAATGGATTATCTTGTTATAAAACTTGTATGATGTGAATTATAGGAATACTTTAACTAGAGTAATGACACTCTCTGAAAAACAAGGAAAAATAATGTTGAAGTTAAAAGCATAAGAATATCTCTTACTTCCCTCTATTTTTCTAATAAAAAAGAGAAGCACATTATCACCACCAGACAAAAACCAAGTCTGAGGTGGCACACTTCCCAAAAAAAAATTCGATACCCCACAAAGGGTGATCCATCAAAAGATTCCAAAAGTGCACATGAAAATAAATTGTGACCAATGTAGCTACCACTCCAAAAAATTATATCCCAAGTCGAATAGAGGAGGTATCAATACTTTTCCTCACACCCCTTCGTCCTGTTCTTGTACAACAACTTATAAAAAATAAAATTTGAGAGTGTTAAAGAAAAAGTAAGATGAAGCCTATTTTTCTACCAATTCTTGTTTTAGAAGCAAGATGTGATAATTGTTTTGATAAGGAATGCAAAACTTTGTAATATGTGGTTATAGGAGATTGGGTCACTTGGTCAAAATTTGGAGATAAGGATTATAGTTATGTTACAAGGGTGAGGAAAGACATGTTGCAAGTATAAATCAAACTTTATTTGTAATTTAAATTGCTCGATACGAGCAAAGATTCAAGTCTGAGGTATTTTTATGAATGCATATTCATCTATGTTTTTGCATATTTTACATAATCCTTTTCATTAAAAAATTATGTCTTTTTCAGTGATTTCTACAACCAAATTGCAATTTACTCACATATTGATCTATTTTGCAAATACTTATCTTCTTTATCACTTTTTGTAGGATTTTTCTCCAAAATTGATTTTTGACCTACTAAGCATGTGAGATGGTTGTCTCTCTAGGCCCAAATGGTCATCTCACCCCCAAAGATCCCTACATTCTGAGCCAAACGCCCATTTTAACCTCAGCTCAACTAGCTACTTCAACACTCTACATGGGCATCTTGCTTTAGTGAGATGGCCGTCTCATAAACCCAAATGAGCACCCAGGCTAGACAAGATGGCTAAGTTAGTTTGACCTAGGATCAAATCAACTCTCAAGGGTGCCACCACTAATTTAGGGTTTCAACTCTTTGATCACACACACAACGGCGCTAGACGAGCGTCCCACATCAACTAGACGGCCGTCTTGAACATTGATTCAAGCACAAGATTGAAACCAAATGGCACCCCCACCACCCTCTTTAGAGTTCTGATGTGATCCTTCTAGATCCAAGCCACATCATTTCCAGACAACCATCTTTCCTAGTGAGATGGTTGTTTTGTGACACACGATTAGTGTTTTCCAACAAATGCCACACCACTTATTCCTCCCCCCTTTTAGGGTTTCCACCCTTCCTCTATAAATGGAGGGGGGAATCCACTAAGAAAAAGGTCCTTAATTTTTTTACTAGCATTACATTTTGGAACTTTGTCAATTCAACTCCTAGTTGTAATCTTTGCATTCAGTAATAAAATTCATTCTTTGTTATGGATCTAGATTTTTCCCTTTATTTCTTATTCTTGTTCTAAGTTCTTTCTCTTAGAGCGGGGGAGCAAGCCATTTAATTGTCACCACCTATGATCTCCTTGGAGATCATGGACTTGTTGTTTATGTCTTCCTATATTCTTCCTCTTGTTTCTCCATTCCTTGCTATAACTAGTGAGTAGTTCCCTTACCGAGATGAGGGGAGTAGCCTCATAACCATGTATTGATCGGATTGGGTTTACATGACTATTTTATATGGTTGGTTTTCAGTTTAGAAGTCACCAATTTAAACGAAGTAATTAATTGTTTTTATCGTGAGTTAATCTCGGTGGATGCTACCATGGAACCCGGGATTTAGAATGCCTAAATTGATTTCATGAGGATTTAGATGTGACTGTGGAAAAATCCTCTTTAGGATGAAGAACTAGGATGTGTGAACACCAGGACCAATGGGTTCATGTGGAGTTCCTCTCTTGCATTTTGTTTAAAAATAATTCAAATGCCTGCTTCTATCTCACTTATCGTGTATCACTTGATCTTGTTTTCACTTTGGATAAGGTGGTGAAACCCCTAAGCCTCTATGCTTCCCCTTCTGATTTAGTCATCTCTTAAAACACTTGTTTTCCATCACCTCTCTTTATTTCCAACACTTTAATTCTTATTTTAGATAATTTTGTGTGTTTTCAATCTTCTTATTTATTTTCTTGTCTTAGAGTAATCTTTTCCTTTATTTGCATTAGTCTAATCTTTTACTTTCATTGCACTTCTAATTTTTTGTTCTAGTGTAATTAAACAACCCAACTAGAAGTTACTTCCTATTCCTTATTCAAAAATACCAAAAAGAATTAATTTATATTTAAAAAAATCAATCGGGTTTAATGAGAACAGTCTTAATAATGTTGTCCTATGGGATCGACCCTTCTATACTAGCCTTAACTGGAAAGTAGAAATGGTTAAACTCTAGGATAATAATCTTAGTGAATTGATGTTCTCTTTGACATGTATCAAGAATCCATATCCACCACGGAATGGATGATAGGTGCCTTCTTTGAAAGATGTTTCCCTCCACAGAAGACATATGACCTAATCGGACGGATCTACAACTTTAAGCAACATGTAGAGGAGTCTTATTCAAAGGTATGGGAGATATTCTAAAATACATTTGGGAAGGTTCCTCCTCATATGATTGACCCTTACAGGCAAGCAAATACATTCTAGGATGGGCTTCATAAGGGAGAAAGAACCACACTTGATAGTGCAGGGGCAAGATTTTCTCTCAACAACAAGGTGTCCATGTGTCATGAAATCTATAAGAATATGGCTAAAAATCTAGCCATTGGTCTAGGTTAGGAGTCACGATCCTAACTCTAGTTTCTCATATTATAAAGCTTAGACTAATTAGGGTCTATGAGGCAATAATTAGGGTTTGGGTTATATTGATAGGAAAGATAAAGGATTTGAGGTTAGAAATTCAGGAGCAGATGTTCCTATTGGAATAGGTAAGTGGTCCATGCCTTGAGTTTCGATACACTGCATCATTTAGTTTTGCTCACTTAATTATGTTTAAAGTTCATACCATATATGTTATCATGTGAGAACCTTAATGTTTTATGAGGTATTATCATATGCACATAAGATTTATCCATTAAGATTCATGTTAAGATCAAATCAATTAAAAGAATATACCTCTACATGTTGAAGTTCAATAATGCAATTATGGGTGAAAACCCCAAAGTAAGATAATATAAGATCAGATTATATTAAGAACAAATAATTAGGCCCTACTCATGAATACTTTTATGGAAGGTTGGTGCCAAATGAGCCCCATTTATTTTATGGGTTCAAGCCCAAATCCATTCACTTTCAGTGTATTTAGTATGTTTGTGTTTATTGGGTTCAAGACCAATCATGTTCAATTTTAGTGTGTTTAGAAGCATGCACACCTCATGTATGTTGTGAGATCAGATAAGATAAGGTTCATTATGTTCCCTAATAAGAACTCATAATTAACTTGAGAATGTATCATGGAGTAATAATTAATGGTTATGCAAGTTTATATCAGTTTTAAGCTTTATTTAGATTAAGTTCATATATTTACCGAACCCAACCACTTATAATGGTTTTGTCTAGGGGTGAGCATAATTTGGTTAATAACCGATTAACCGAATGGTTAATTCCGAATGGTTAATTTTATTGGGTCAATTTGGTTAATTCGGTTAATTTGGTTAATTTATTTCGGTTAATCAGTTAAATGGTTAATTTGACGGTTAAAGATATTTTTGGTTTGGTTAACTGAATTAACCAAATAGTCTTAATTTATTCATAAATAATATCCTACACATGCATATATACATATATATTTGTACTTTTATTTTCAAAATATTTCCCCATATATATAGTAATCAAGTTTTTACGAGCCATACAAAATTAAATTTACAACAATACTACTATAATATAACAATATTGTCCCAAATTCTATGACTATTTCAAATAATATTATTAGACGAGTGTTATTTGGTTAACCAAATTAATCGACCGAATTAACCATTAATCGATTGGACAATAACCGAATTAACCGACTCAATTTGGTTAGGTTAATGGTTAAAATCTCAAACCACAAATTAACCATTTAACCGAACTGAATTAACCGTAACCGACCGAATTAACCAAATGCTCACACCTAGTTTTTTCGAATGCATGGATATGTGTGAATACACATTGGTGGTGGAAAGTTCCAGCAATAGTCACAACGACAGTAGTAGCGAGAGGTGCAATTCACGAAGCCTTTGGATCCTACACTGGTGGAGTGTCATTCTAGAGTTTTCATCTAGCTTATCTTTATATTGATGTTTATGTTAGGTTTCTTTCATGTTCTTAGGATGTTGGACATTCAATTATTTCTCTTATGCATGTATTAAGACTCTACAAGTGAATGCTTCAATTTTATATGGATTTTGCTTAATGAATAGTACCATGTGATAATTTTTTCATGATCTCTTATGTATGAAAATGCTTCTGTTATTCTTGGGTTGTGTATGTTATGAACGTTGAGATAAAAGTGGTATCAAAGAAATCCTAGAATGACCAATGTAGTAGGATCTTATAAGTTATGATATAGGATCATGAATGTCTCTTTTTCCTCTTACATATGGTCCCTAGGTATCACCCTGAGTATGACAAGTCACCCTTGCACTTTGGTGGATAGAGTGATCACAACTCTGGGCATGAGGAGATCCTACATGGGCCATACCCTCCTATATCATACAATGTGTTGGTCAGAGCTTTGGTCAATGCAACGGGAGGAAGAGATGGAGGTCATCATCATAGGAGGGATGAAGTCACGCTGATAGACTTCATCAAGGTGAAGCCTAAGAAGTTTGCTAGAGAAGAAGATATTGACATTGTGGGTAAGGTTGAGTCCTAGATCCACAACCTAGAGCATTGCTCTATGAGGAGTCCCACATTAGGTTCAGGACACACATGCTGAGAGGATCGACTCGTGCCTGGTGGGAGAACTTCTATGATTCCATATACCCATATGAAGCGTTCCTAACGTGGGAGTAGTTTGTGAAGGCTTTCAAGAGCCACTATGTGTTAGAAGTGATAGTGGACAAGGAGGTTGAATTACTCTATCTACGATACTATAGCGACATGACAGTTACCCAATATGCCATAAAGTTTCACATCCTCCAGACGTACAAAGCCGATATGACTAAGATGAAGCGAGCAAAGAAGTTCCTTCGAGGTTTGAAGTAGGAACTCAACTAAATGCTTTTTGTATGAGGCCACAATATGATGTAGGAATCCCTTGATGTTTCGCTAGAGCTCAAGGATCACCCAGTAGTGCTGGAAAGAAGAACTACAATGGTAGGCAGTATCATCACCAGTACAAGAACAACAACCTCCACATGGATACAACAACAAATAGTATGATAAGAAGAGGAAGGTACCAGAAGGTGGACCCACTCAACACTATAATAAGAACAACAATAACAGTCCACCCAAGTGCCCTTGATGTCACAAGATTCATGGGGATGGTGCAGGATTGGACATGGAGTCTACTGATTTCATGGGGAGCTTGGTTATATCAAGATGGATTGTCCCAAGTTCCCTTACCAAGGAGGCTATGATAGAAAAGAGATTGTAGCTAATGCTCCTAGGGGAAAAAGGCAAATTGACATGTTCATGATGGATGTAGAGGATGGTAAGCCATATCAGGTCATATAAGGTACTACTTTTATTCATGATCAAAGTATTAAAGTCTTATATGATTTTGGTGTGTCATATGCCTTTCTTTCATCTAGACTAGTTGATATGCTTAGTTTACTTTTTGAGCATATATGTTATGAGCTAAACATCATAACTCCTAGTATACATATACATGAGCATGGGAGGATGCATGGTATCTAGGGCTCCCTTAACTATTGAGGGAAGGGTTTTTGTGTACACCTTATGGTAGTAGATATGAAATCTTTTGATGTAATATTGAAGATGAGTTGGCTTCATGAGCACTATGTTCTTCTTGACTGTAGAAGGAAGCTTGTTGTGTTTATCTATCCTGGGGAGGAGCCCCTTGTTGTTAAAGGCGGGAGAAGGGACGGGAAGAGTCTCTTCATTTCTTACATGTAGGTAGAGAAGTTGAAGAGAAAGGGCCATATTGTATTTCTCTTATACTTATTACTCAAGCAGGAGAAATATATTTTCAATATTATTATAGTGAGGGACTTTCTTCCTATTTTCCTTAGGGACTTGCCTGGTCTACCATCTTATAAAGAGTTGGAGTTCTCTATTAATCTACTTCCAGGTAATTCTCCAATCTCAAAGTCTCCTTATAGAACGGCCCCTACCGAGTCAAATGAACTTAAGAAGAAGCATCAGGATCTCTTAGACTCGGGTTTCACTTGCCTAAGTGCCTCCCCTTAGGGTGCTCCTTTACTAAGAAGGATGAGTTACTATGCATCTGCATTAACTATTCCTTATCAAATGAATAAGAGGTCTTTGCCATGATAGAAAAGTCTTGAATGAAATGCATGTAGTTTCCTATTAGATGGAGTAAACTACAAAAATGTGTAGGATTTTAGGAACATCCTAGTTCTTGACCGAATCCACTTTATCTGGATCAACTGCTATGTGCTCATTAGAAATGATGTACCCCAAAAATGTGACTTCCTAACCTAGAAGTTGGACTTAGAAAACTTAGCATATAAGTGATGCTTCTTGAGCATATCCACAGTATATGAAGATGTTCCTCATGGACAAGGTGATTGTCAAAATAAATTAGAATATCTTCAATGAACATGATGATGAAAGAATCAAGGAACTTATGGAATATCATGTTCATGAGGTCCATATGGATAATAAGAGCAATATTAAGGATGAAAGGAATCACTAAGAATTCATAATGCCCATATCTAGTACAAAAAGTTGTCTTCTCGATATGAGCACTCCAAATATTCTATTGATGATAGCCACTCCTCAAGTCAATCTCTGAAAAGACCTTTGTAGTCATAAGCTAGTTAAAAAGATCATCAATCTCGAGAGAAGAGTACCTATTCTCGATAGTCACTTGATTGAGCATCATGATTTTTATATGGTCACATCCAAATCCTCATGGAATCAGTTTAGGAATTCTAAATCTCGGGTTCCACGGTAGCATCCATCGATATTAACTCACGATAAAAATGATTAATTACTTCATTTAAATTGACAATTTCTAAACCGAAAACCATCCATCTAAAACAGTCATGTAAAACCCGATCCGATAAATACATGGATAAGGGGCTACTCTCCTCACCTCGATAAGGGAACTACTTACTAGTCATTGTGAGGAATGGAGGAATAAGAGGAATAAGATAGGAAGCCATAAACTACAAGTCCAGAATCTCCAAGGAGACCAAAGGTGGTAAAACTTAAATGGTTTGCTTTCTTAATCCCCCGCTCCAATAGAAAGAACTTAGAACAAGAACAAGAAATAAAGGGCAAGATCCAGGTCTATAACAAAGAACTAATTTTATTACTGGATGTAAATATTACAACTAAGAATTGAATTGAAAAATCTACAAAATGAAATGCTATTATAAAAGTTGAGGACCATTTTCTTAGTGGAGTCCCCCCTCCTTTTTTAGGGGAAGGAGAGGTGGAAACCCTGAAGGGAGGAGGAACAAGTGGTGTGGTGCCTGCTGGAAAACATTGATTGTACGCCATGAAACCATCATATCACTAGGCGATATGGTCATTTGATAATGATGTGGCTTGGATCCAGAAGGATCAGATCAAAACCCTAAAGAGGGTGGTGGCGGTGCCGTTTGGTTGTAGTCTTGGGCTTGAAGCAATGTTTGAGATAGTCATCTAGTTGATGTGGGGGGTTGATGTGGGACGTATGTCTCTTGTCGTTATGCATGTGATCAAATTGTTGAAACCCTAAATTAGTAGTGGCACCCTTGAGAGTTGATTTGATCCTAGGTCAAGATGACCTAGCCGTCTGGGCTAGCCTAGGTGCTCGTCTAGTTTCATGAGATGGTCATCTCACTAAAGCAAGACGTCTATCTGGAGTGTTGAAGTAGTTGGTTGAGCCAAGGCCAAAATGGTTATTTAGCTCTGAACGTGGGGATCTCTGGGGGTGAGCCGACCGTATGGGCCTAGTGAGACGGCCATCTCACATGCTTAGTAGGTCAAAATCAATTTTGGAGAAAAACCCTACAAAAAGTGAGAAAGAAGATAAGTATTTGAAAAATAGATCAATAACTGGGTAAATTGCAATTTGGTCCTATAAATTACTAAAAAAGAGATAAATTCTAATGAAAAGGATTATGAAAAATATGCAAAAATATAGATAAATATGCATTCATCAAAATACCCCAGACTTGAATCTTTGCTCATCCCGAGCAATTTAAATTACAAATAAAGTCCAATTTTTACTCGCAACATGTCTTTCCTCGCCCTTGTAGCATTACTAAAATCCTTACCTACAAATTTGGCCAAGTGACCCAATATCCTAGAACCGCATAACAAAAAGTTTTGTATTCCCTATGAAAATAATTATCACATCTTGATTCTAAATTGAGAATGTGTAGAAAAATAAGCTTCATCTTACTTTTTCTTTGACACTTTCAATTTTTATTTTTTCATCAATTGTTGCACAAAAATAGGATGAATGGGTGTGAGGAAAAGTATTGATCCCTCCTCTATTCGACTCGGGATATAAATTTGTGGAGTTGTAGATACATTGGTCACAATTTATTTTCATGTGCACTTTTGGCATCTTTTGATGGTATGCCCTTTGTGGGGAATATATTTTTTATTGGGAAGCATGCCACCCCGAACTTGATTTTTGACTGGTGGTGATTCTTTGCTTCTCCTTTTTAGAAGAAAAATAGAGGGAAGGAAGAGATGTTCTTGTTCTTATAACTTCAACATTATTTTTTTATATATTTTTGGAGAGAGTGTCATTGCTCTAGTTAAAGTATTCCTATAGTTCACATCATATACGTTTTATTACAAGATAATCCATTATTTAAATATAGGGAGAAATTATGCTTAGTTTTGGTTGATTCCTTATGACTTTCCAACTATCCCAAGGAATGATTTTATTTAGGGGTCCTTGGTGACAAGGTGGTTTCATACATGGCAATTTGCAATAGATTTTGCAAAAAAAAGTGTTACTAAATTCAATTTGGGGTACAATGATAGATGTCTACTCAATGGTTTGACTAGATAATGGCCTTTTATAACTAAGGAAAACAAAAAGGGATGGCCTACTATATAAGGGCCATGAACTAAAGAAAATACATGAAAGACAATAAAAAGGAAAAATAAAACAAATAAGGGAAAAGATATGGGGGTGGAATGGAATCGTACCGCCCACCTCCACCCCAGACTTAGACTTTTACTCATATCAAGCAAAACCTAAATTCGAGATGGAGGGAAGAAAACCACTATGGCGGTGGAAAGTGTGAAGATGATGGAGGGTTGTAGTAGTAGTTTCCCCAATAGGGGGAGTTGGGGGTAGGGTAGGCCCGATGGGCCCCATACTCCTCATACTAGGGTCGGCTGGTGTTGTAGTGGCCCTGGTGCATATGCCATGACTCATGGGGGTGTTGAATCAAGTATATATGGTTGAGCTGATGATCTTGACGTTGATGCTCGGGTTGGATCTCCTCCAACTTGTATCAGATATCATAAAAGCCATGAGGCTTCTCGGGCCCTTCCTCAGTGGCCCAGTGTCTCCTGGCGTGGCATCAAGAAGGAGGAGGTGGTGGTCCAGTCTCATAGCCATGTGTCTCCAATGAGACACTCCGGCTATGGGTCGTGGGCTCGGGGATGCCATCTAGGTTGGGATTCTCCAGAAGGAATCATGTGATATGTGTCGACAGATCTATCCAGTCAAAAACTAGGTTGGAGGCAATAAACCTAGCATGGTGTGGAAGCTCTAGGACAACTTGGGATTCTCTAAAGAGAAAGTAGTAGACTCCATTGGCACCAGGATGGAGGAACTTACAACCCTTCAAGAATTCCAGGTCAATCAGGTGAGGCTTCAGGGTTAGCGGTTGGAATGAGATATGAGTGTAGCCTAGAAAAAGTACGATATAGGTAAATACATGGACGATGCAGTAGGAGGATGAGGTAGTCTGGGTGGCCTGATAGTTGAGATGGTCAACCATAGCACATCCCCAATAGTAGGGCTTGTTGTTCAGAAGACACCATAGCGTATAAAGTTCCAAAAGTGTAATGGCACCCTAAGTACCTTCCTTATTGAAGAAAGTGCAAGCCAAGATGTGATGGAGGTATCAGACCACTGGGATGTAGATGTTAGATGCCTTAATGCCTCTAGGTAGCTTGGGTGGAAGTCAAGTGATGTTTCACCCAGAACTTTTCCGTATTGTAGTTGTCACGATGGACGTCGTGGTGGCACTCCATGCATCAAGTGAGCCACTAATCGTCACCTCCATCAAGTATAATGGAGGTCAGCTGCCTAGCGGAGATCTCAAAATATTCACCAAGGACTCAGGCCTTGCAGTTGGAGTTGCCCCATGAGTCAAGGAGACGACAGTAGGTGGTGATGAACTCCAAGGTGAGGTCACTATACACAGAAGACTGATACAGGAAAAGGAGAATATGATTTTTTCTCAATATGTTGTCTACAGCCTCCCAAATGCCAAGTGCATCAAGGGTGATGTTGCAGGCCCAATGAGGATGAGAGCCACAAATTGTAGTAGTATCCTTGAACCTATCGTAGTGCATGGTGTTGACAAACTGAGCATAGTTCACTGGGGTAGGGGCTATGCGGGGTGGATGTGGTACTCTGGAGTCTGAATCACCATGAGATGTAGATTGTCCTCTCTCAACCTTCAGGATGAAATTGAGCTCATCAATGTAATGTTGCATTTCTTCGGATTCTTTAGGAGAGGACTCACCAGTAGGCTCCCAGAATAGATAATGCCACTTGCGGCAGATCGACGAGGCATCTCATGAGAAACCTCCTTTTGGTGGGCCGCTTGCCTTTTTGAAAATGGTCAAGGAAACTGTGGTGTGACCCTTCCCTAGACATGATGAATGGCTATTGTGGTGGGATCAAAACGGGTATCTAGAATGGCCCAAACGGTCACTTGAAGCAGATGAAACTGTCGTCTAAAATGTGAAATGGGCGTCTGGCTTGGCTCAACCCATCATTTCATATGGACTTTTGAGAACAAGAACCACCATAAGTAGATGGTGGAATGAGCGGTGGTGAGATGGCCATTTCACAAGGGCAAGATGGCTGTATTGGCTAAAGAGGAAAGAGAGTCGAATAAGTGGAATGGTGTATGTCGGATGTGGCGTCTCAGCTGCAAAATGCCCGACTATAGCTACTTCTCGAGACGACTAAGGTTGGCGAACAATGTCTACTTTAGGGTGGAACAACCGTCACTTCTGATGAGGCAGCCGACTGGCTGAGCTGAGAAGTAGGTTGTGTCGGCAAGGTTGTAAGGAGGGGTAGTAGTGGTAGAGTGGAAAAGGTGGTCGGGGTGTCTTGACAGTGAGACAGGCACCCGGGTTGTCAAGATGGCTGGATGGCGACGATGAGATGGTCATCTCACAGCGGGGACGACCGACTTGTCTGATGGAACTTAACTCACATGGGGTGAAGAAGAATGCTTGTGGGTATGCCCCCCCCCGAGTTGCTTGTTTTATAAGCCAAGTGGAGAAACGATACCCCCATCTGGGAGAGACAAATGGCCGTTTGGTGTTTAGGGTGGTCAAAGAGACATTTCAAATTTCAAAACAGTCGCACAAATTAAACTTCTTTTGAATGTGCCTCCTAGGTTTGATACGGTCATCTCACTCAAACTAAAGGGTCCTCTAGCAGGGTAACGACGTTGTTTGAATTTCAAATTTTTAAAAGACCACAGATCTGGGAGTGTGTGCCTTAAAGGCCAAGATGGTCATCTTGCCTTCACCAGATGGTCATCTGACTGGGTGAGTTTCCTTGCCTTCGTCCAAAGGAACAACAGGTTGTGTAGTAATTTTTTTTACTTCCTTATGAAATTGAAACACAAGTGTTAGATATAATAAATATAGAAGAAAATTGCAAAAATTTAAATGATTGGGTTGCCTCCCAATAAGCGCCTAGTTTAATGTCTAAGGCCCAACATAGTTGGATCATGGAGATGTTTCAGGCTCAAACGGGGGAGGTGGAGGTTCTTGTAGGTCCAGATCTTCGAGTAAAGAGAGTTGATGTTCCTTAGAAGATAGAAAGTCCTCAATGGTGTTTTACCATTTAATCCTATGCCCATTGACCTTAAACTCCTGTAAAACCTTATCCCAAAGAAGAAAAGTGCCCTAAAGGTAGGCACACTTGACAAGGTAGGGCCCATATGATTTAGATTTAAGTTTTCCTAGAAAAAGTCTCAACCTAGAATTGTACATTAAAACTTGGTTGTCCTCCCTAATATCTTTCACCTAATATGGTCATCATGCCATAATTTTGTTTTGTCTTTGTAAATCTAGCATTTTCATAGGTCGCCATCCTGATCTCATCTAACTCTTGTATTTGCAGAAAGTAATTTTCACCTGCAGTAGATAGGTCAAAGTTAAGATTTTTGATGGCCCAATTGGTCTTATGTTCTAATTCTATGGGCAGATGGCATGATTTGTCATAAATCAATTTGAATGGAGTGGTGACTATAGGGGTTTTATAGACGGTTTTGTAAACCCACAAGGAATCATTAAATTTCAAATCCCAATTGGTATTGGTACAATTGATCATATTCTCTACGATGGACTTGAATTGCCTATTTGACACCTCAACTTGACCACTATTATGAGTGTGGTAAGGGGTGACAATCTTGTGATGGACTCCATAACATTTTAACAAGGACTCAAAACTTTTCTCTAACAAATGGGAACCTCCATCAGGAACTATGGTACGAGGTACCCCAAATCTCAGAAAAATAATGTCTTTGAAAAGTTTTTTCACATGTTTGGAATCATAAGTTTTGGTGGGAATATCTTCCACCCATTTGGAAACATAATCTACAGCCACTAAGATGTATTTGTACCAATAAGAGGAAGGAAATGGGACCATGTAATATACTCCCCACACATCAAAGATTTCAATCTCTTATCAAGAAGTCATGGGCATTTGGTCTCTCTTAGATATGTTCCTAGTCCTTTGGCATTCATCACAAGCGATAATGAATGTAAAAAAAGTGCAAAGATAAGTAAAAGATTACACTAATGCAAAGAAAGGAAAAGATTATTCTAAGATAAGAAAGTAAAGAAGAAGATTGTTAGCACATAAAATTATCTTAAACAATAAGTAAAGAGTTGGAAGTAAAGAGAGGCAATGGAAAACAAGTGTGGAAAGAGACGATTAAATCAGAAGGGGAAGCATCAAGGATTAGGGGTTTCACCACCTTAGACAAAGTGAAAACAAGATCAAGATATACACGACAAGTGAGATAGAAGTAGGTATGTGAATTATTCATAAAGAAAATGCAAGAGAGGACTCAACATATACCCATTGGTCCTGCAATTCCTACATCCTGGTTCTTCATCCTAAAGAGGATTTTTCTACAGTCTCATCCAAATCCCTGTGAAGTCAGTTTAGGTATTCTAAATCTCAGGTTCCATGGTCGCATATGTCGGGATTAACTCATGATAAAAATGATTAATTACTTCATTTAAATCGATGATTTCTAAATAAAAAATAATCCATCTAAAATAAACATGTAAAACCTGATCCAGTCAACATATGGGTAAGGGGATACTCCCCTCACCTCGATAAGGGAACTACTCACTAGTCATAGTGAGGAATGGACAAACAAGAGGAAGAAGATAGGAAGCCATAAACCACAAGTCCAGAATCTCCAAGGAGACCAAAGGTGGTGATAGTTAAATAGATTGCTTTCTTGATCCCCCATTGTAAGAGAAAGAGCTTTGAACAAGAACAAGAAATAAAGAGTGAGATCCAGATCTAGAACAAAGAACAAATTTTATTGCTGAATGTAAATATTACAACTAAGAATTGAATTGACAAAGTTCCAAAATGAAATGCTAGTACAAAAACTGAGGACCAATTTCTTTGTGGAGTCCCCCCTCCTTTTATAGGGGAAGGAGGGGTTGAAACCCTAAAAGGGGGAGGAATAAGGGGTATGGTGGCTGCTAGAAGTCACTGATTGTGCAGTGCAAAATGGCCATCTAGCTAGGTGAGACGATCGTCTGGCAATGACATGACTTGGATCAAGAAGGATCAGATCAAAACCCTAAAGAGGGTGGTGTCGGTGTCATTTGGTTGCAATCTTGGGCTCGAAGAAATGTTTGAGACAATTTTGGGGTTGATGTGGGACGCCTATCTCGTGTCATTGTGCATGTAATCAAAGGGTGAAGCCCTAAATTAGTGGTGACACCCCACAGAGTTGGTTTGATCCTAGGTCAAGCTGATGTATCCATCTCGGCTAGCCTAGGTGCTCATCTGGGTTCATGAGATGGTCATCTCACTGAAGTGAGATGCCCGTCTAGAGTGTTGAAGTAGTTGGTTGAGTCGAGGCTAAAATGGTCATTTGGCTCTGAACATAAGGATCTATGGGGGTGAGATGACCATCTGGGCCTAGTAAGACGGTCATCATGCAGGCTCAATAGGCCAAAAATCAGTTTTGGAGAAAAATCCCACAAAAAGTGAGAAAGAAGATAAGTATTTGCAAAATAAATCAATAACTGGGTAAATTGCAATTTGGTCCTAGAAATTACTAAAAAAGATAATTTCTAATGAAAAAGATTATGAAAATATGCAAAAAGATAGATGAATATGCATTCATCGATTCTAATGGAAATCTTAAGAACCAGAGCTTTGCCTTATCTGCCACTGAGAATGAAAATAGCTTCAGATAAATTACTATCACATGTACCATGTCTATCTTCAGCATGTCACAACTTTCCACAAAATTATTGACACGAGACATGTGATCCTCCATATTGTGTCCATGAAATGCTTATTATTGTATGAGTTCCACAACCCGTGGATCAATTCTATTAGTTTCCCAACTTTACTGCCTGCTTTACAATTGACCCTAGTTGTGTTGTGGCCAATAAGGCTTTAATCTTTTCTGAGGGGGTCTGCTCCTCAGCTTCTCCATTGGCATCTCCCATGTCTACTTCTTTGGGTTGGGTTGCCTATGGTGGTGGAGTGTGAGTAAGTCTTTCCACAACGCTACCCTACTCCCTTGCTCTATGCAAGAGTTCCTCTTGACTAATGCTCGATGGAGTCAACTTTCCATAATTAGTGGTCTTGGTCTGCACCATACACTAGTACCTATAAATAAGATGAATCTATGAGAACTAGACAATGGCAACTATGATGATTACTTGAAGAAAAATGGTAAATGATGAATATAAAATTGGCTAGAGTGGTCGGTCACAACACTCATAGTGTTGGATTGTCATTTTCCTGACAACGATGCCAAAAACTTGATGTATTTTTACTACATGTATAAAATACAAGTGCACGTGTCGGAATAATATAGGCCAAAAGAGGCCAGAATATTGAACTTAAACAAACACGAATCTAGAAACTACTACTAATAGTGACATGATCAGCTAGGCCTATGGAAAATAGTGATTGGTTGATTAATTGGCTAATTGCAAGAATTAAAACTAAATTAATTGATTTGTGATCACATTTGGAACGAATTCCTTAGGATTACAGTTTTACCATGGTTCACATTGTACTTAACATCATTTCATTGATATTTATTCCTCCTAACCCTGGACAAAGGGACTTGTAGAAACAATTACCCGCTCTCGCAACATAATTTACTATCTACTCTAATATAAACCACACTCTCATAGTGATTTAATTATTAGTTAGATATGCTTTAGCGCAACTTCTAGGTTACCCTTCATAGCCTTAAGCCCTCTTCAAGGTATGGTCTAGGCTATGCAAATATATGACTTATCCAACCCTTAATCCCTCTCTCAAAGCAATTAATAGTCTAAGAAATCAACTATGGTGATTAAGCATAGATAATCCATGAAGAAATCATAGATTCATGTCTAGAAATTTAGAGAAATATAGATATTAACTCAAAATGTCAAATACAATGCAAACAAGGCTACTCCCAAGTCCTATGGAACAAAGGGGATCAGCCCTGGATGATTTCCATTGTCATCACATGAGATGAGAGAAGAAAAATGTGGGAAACATTAGAAAAATTAAAGTAACCCCTTAGACATTCATATGGATGACTCTGTCTAAAGAACATGACCCTTTGATGTCGTCTGGATGCAAACCCGCCAATCAGAGGTGCCCAAATCATCCAGGACGTGGTCCCCTCTTCTCCTTCCTTCTCTACCGGTTCTTAACAGTCGTGCAATGGAATAGAACATGATAATTAGGTCTAGCCAAACTCCTCCCCTGTCATAAGAGAGACTTAGGGCATCATTGAGTTGTGGTCACTGGATTAATCAAGTTTTTTAATTCTCGTCTGATTTGCGAAAAGTCGATACAACTGATAGAAAGTCAGTGACACTAAGTCCTCTTATGGATTTGTAGCTCTATGTAAGTGTCAGTACTACCGACAAGGGCATCGATAGCACCGAGTTTCTTTCTATCTTCATTGATTATTTTTCCATGTAATAGTCGGTACCACCAACATCAATTTGGTGGCACCAAGATGCTTTGGGTGTGTCTCTATCCCAAAAGTTGGTCATACAAAACCAGTGGTTGGTAGAACAAATGTATTTGATTCAAGTTTGTTCTTTTCCTCCAAAAGTCAGTAGAACAATATAGATGTCGGTAGCACCAGTTTGACTCAAGACTTCTCAAATTACCTGAAATTCAGAAATAAAGAGCATCAATCCAATTGAATATGATAAATCACTATAAAATAGTGAAAATAGGTAATATTTGATGCATTAATATGTCACAAGTTAATAGTGATAAACAAGTATATGTTATATCAAAACTAGCAAATATGCATGAATAGCATAGATAAATATCCTATGAAAAGTTGATAATATCCAGTGCATCAAAGATCATCAAACTTAAATAATTGGGATCGTGGCACTAACATCTTTGATGAATTTTTTCATTATGTTAGTAGTTAACTAATAAGATAATCAATGGTATTAAGGATTAATTTGGCATCACTAAAATTGATCTATAGCATAATTAAAATAAAAAATGTACCTAAGTTATGACTTGGTGCCACCAAATTTATAATTAGTGGTACCGACATCTAGCATTCAAAATCATGGTCTGGTACTTATTTGGACTCAATCAACTGACTTGGGAGTTGGTGGTACCAACTTTTCTCCGTGCCTATATATGTAACAAAGTCATCAATCATATTCTAATAGCATTCAATCTAAGGCTTGCATGTGTGGTAAGAAGTTTAAATCCAGAGTCTCTTGAATAGAACCAACATTCTCACTATAGACATCGATACTCTTAATTTGTTGGTGTTGATGTGATGTCTTTGTGTTCCCTGAAAAACCTTGTTGTCTTAGATTTTTTATATCAATAATTTCTATGGCCATATTCGATATCTAGGTCTCAAACCACGGATATGATCCCTTCGATGACATATCTCCCACATAGTTTATTCTAAATGGAAATTCACTTTGGTTATGAACTTCCCTAACATGTCCTCTAGCCTATCGATCCTTCTTAGGCACCTTCATGCTAATTTTGTTGTGAAACACTCTATTGTTGTACTTGGGGTTGTTGCACCTGTGAAGGATCAAGCGGAAAACTATTTGGACCCTTCCACAAGAATACGAGATTGCTACTCAATGAGTACTCATTTCCTACTGTCTTTAGACGGTTGCTTATACTCAGATGAGGCAGAAACCTTCTTCTCTAGTTGTTTTGTACCTTGGGACATACGCGTCTTGAGCTCCATGTCCTCATCTGATTCCATGGCACTCTAGGTTATTGCTAAATATACACGCTCATCACCCCATGATTGATTCATGGTCATGTTCTTCAAAACTTAACGCCACTTGGATGCCTTGTTATTTAGAAATAGGCATGCACCTGCACTATCTAAATTATTCCTCTCTCCCTTGTGCAATCCATACTAAAATGGTCATTGCCTAATCGTACAATCAATCCCATAATGTGGAACCTTCCTCTCCATGTTTAAGGTACCTCAGACAAACCTCTGAATAGGATATATTTGTGTGCTTCTTGAAGCCATAAACTAGGTCATTGGTTTTTGAAGGAGGAATGTACCTCTTGAAGAAAGTGGGAATCATCTCTTTATTCAAACCTATTGATTCTTAAGGTAGACTATGAAACTAAGTCCTTGCCTTGTCTATGAATGAGTATGGAAATAATTTCAAAAAAAATCACAATGGCTGGAATTCTATCTATTTTCAATATACCACATCTCTCAACAAAGTTATTAATATGCTTCATCGTGTCTCCTACTTTGTCCCCATGGAATGCATGTGACTTGACTAGTGCAACACATCATGGATCAATTTTTATATATTATTACTTGACTATATGTTGCTTGATAGGATACAACTGAGGTGTAATATATTATGCCTTTATTTTCTCTCAAATGGTCTACTCATCATTTGAAACTACCACCTCTTCATTGTCTTCCCTGTGGTTAGACATATAGTTTTTCTCTTCTTCTTCTACCATAGGTTTTTGGATTAATGATTTAATCCCATTTACCTTCCAGTGTGACTTGTTGTTTTGTGGTAAACTAGAATTCTCCATGGATATGAGTCTATGTAATTCTTAGGATCTCCAACAGATTTACAAGATCTACCAATGACAGAGTAAAACCTTTGTAGTCTAGTAGCTCGAATCTAGACCATAAACTAGTACCTAAACAGCAAAAACTCAGTGAGAGAACAAAGAATACTAGTTATTAAAAACAAAAGATTTTGGGAAAAAAATTTGATTAAAAAAAAAGTTAATAAAATAAAAAAATCCATAGAGTGGCTAGTTTATCACTCATAGTGCTAGCATTGTCGATTCCCTAGCAACAACATCAAAAACATGACACGACTTAAGCGTGTATGTAAAACACAAGTGTACATGTTAGAGTAGGGAAGGGACTCGAAGAGGATCAAGTTGTCAATATTAGGGAATTGGGATAGCTAGAAACTACTATTAACTAAAATAGATCAACTAGACTTAAGAATAGAGTTGATTTTTTTGATTAATCTATCAATTGAAAATAAATGATGATGAATTATAATGGGTTGAAGATCAAATTGACGGGATCTTTAGGGTTATAGTTTTACCATGTGAATTCTCCCTGGCTAACATATATTATCTCTGATTCTTTGGATTAGGCGCTTGTAGCTTGCACTACCCACTCTTATGGTGTAGTATATTGTTTAACCTATTTACTAACCCACTCTCACAGTATCAATATAGAAGAATTAATGATATGATCTCTCTATAGACAATTGACTCCATAATGGTTAGCTTGCTCTTAGAGTACGCCATTATTTATCTTGATAATCTCTTCTCGTGTTAATCCCACACCCATAGTAAATGAAATCTAATACATATTTATGGTGATCAAGCATAACTTAGGAAAATCAATGAACTTCGATGATCAAAATCTAAAGAACAGAAAATCTATATTAAATTGAATATAAACATGCACAATGTCAACATCAGGCTACTCCCATGTCCTAAAGAGCAGAGGGTTTAGACCCTCATACTTCACATTCCATCAAAATAAGGGTTGGAGGAAAAGAAAGACATACAAAATTATGAAAACTCTTGTAAACATGCATAGGGATAATCCCTTCTGAAGATTTACACAACTAGAAATTACTTTGGTCACTGAACTCTCCATGGAGGTGCTAGGATGATCCTTTCTACACTTCTCCAAGTCTTTGTCTCCCTCCATATTTCTCTCTCATAAAATGGTTGATGCCTTCTTTTTGGCGGTCCTCTTAGGTTTTAATCAAGGAATCTAAAATACAACTTGTTCAACAAACTATGTGATACATATTCACATTTCAGTAATAGATTCAATTCAGAATTTAAGAGCAGAGATTTAGATTCAAGATTTAAGTACATGTTTAGTACTCAGTTTTAGATAAGTTCAGATTCAGAGTTAATAAGTGTTAGACTTAAGATAATTAATTCAAAACCTTCACATAATACATTATATAATAAGTCCTCACCAGAGAGTCTCGGGATGATTCAGAGGGCGCACTACGCCAGACACTGCGGGTGTCACAGAGGGAACGTTGTGCCAACAGAGGGTGCACTGCACCATAGAGGACACTTTAGTGTCAACAGAGGGTGTGTTGCACCATAGAGGACACTTCGGTGTCAACAGAGGGCACGTTGTGCCAACAGAGGGTGTGTTGCACCATAGAGGACACTTCGGTGCCAACAGAGGAGGACTTATTGTATAATGGTGGCCACAAACATATAAAAATCATAAGTAAAAGATATTTAAGATTAGAGCATGTCTATAATCTCATCCACGAGTGTGATGAGAGGAATTCAGATAAGATATTTATGATCCATACACGTTGGTGTAGGCCATGAGACCCAGAGTATAGGATTCTAGAAAAGATAGAGTAGAAAATAAGAGTTTAAGAAATGAGAGATAATATGTTTCTAGATTTAATCAGAGTTTAATGTTCATTTCATATTTATGATGTTCAAGAATCTTTTGTAATATTCCAATTCTTTAGCAATGTATATTTAAGAATACTCATGCCACTTACTCTAACAACTGTTTTTCCCAATGCATGGTTGGGGACGTGATGTCCGCAGGATTTGGAGCAGTTGAGGATCAAAGGAACAAGTAAAGGTCTAGGATATTTTCAAGCTTGCCTAGTGGGGTTCCATCTACCGAGACGGTCCAGATTTTAGACATATCTTTTTATTCTTAGTCTTGTTAACAGAGTATATTAGATGAGTCGTAGTTTTATTTTTATCAAGGACTATGTATGAATCAATTTTACTCAGTGCAAAGTGTTTCATTTGCTTTAATTGAAATGACTATCATGTTTGTGACACTCCCAGATGAAAAAAAATATTGTTTCCGCTCATGTGTTATGAAAATTTGGGTGTTACAATATGGTATCAGAGTAATTTGGTAAATGGCCACTAGGCAAAGGTGATTCTCACAGTCACCCTAGGATGAAGATAAGAGATTAGGGTTTAGGGATAGATTCCCATAGAAAGATACAATGACCTAGAATGACTAAGAGTTTTCACCTTAGAAGAAATAGAGATGTCAGAGATAGATGTTTACCTATTCTAGGTCTCATGTTTTAACCTAAACCTTGCTAATGATGTTGCTTCTCCATTCTCAATGGTTATGGCCAGCCAATTGAGAAATGAAGAGGAACGTCATAAGCACTAGACTTTGAAAAACCTCTCATTTCTTACTGGTCCGTGTGGTGTGGGACACATGTATTAGTAGGTTAACGAGAGATAGCATTCCAGGATCTCACATCTCTAGGTATGTGCTTGATCACCACATATCTAGAAATGTAGAAGGTACCTGGAAGATCTAATATTAGACGTTCAACTATGCCTAATGTTAGAAATTCATGACAAGGTAGAGCTAGATGCCCAAAGTATAAAGCCAAGTTTAGTTTCATAAACCCTAAGTATGAGTTGAGCAATAGACTAAGGTGATAAATAATTATCACATAAATATTTTATGAAAATACATACATATCTCTTTTCATGCAAAATTTTGAGCATGTGTACCTTAATATGTTAATTATCAATAAACGAAGGGGTAAGAAGAACCCTAAGGTGGGTAGTGGCCTAGAGAAATTTTGAGGGCGAAATTTATTTTAAGGTGGGTAGAATTGTAACATACTCAATTTTATAGATATTATAAGTCTTTAATGTGGAGTTTTCTAGTGTGTGTGAGCCAAGGGACCTAATGAACCTAACCATGGCTAGGTATGTAATTAAGTTCACAAAATTTGTAATACGAGTCATATGGTCAACCAATACTCGCATAATGGCTTAAATGTGTATGATTGTAGTTAGATGTAGATAAATATAAATGAATTATTATTGTAAACAATAATGTGATGAATATATATATATATATATAATATGAAGACTTGAGTTACTGGTTTGAGCTCTAGACCAACTTAGGTCTCATTATTAAGGAAGTAAAGTAATGTTGACCTAATGTATAATATAAAAGCTTATGTTGAGTGAATATTGATTCATGTTTTAGTTCCATGATTGAGAATAGATATTGTACCTTTTGAGAGATCAAGGAATGGTATGGGGGCCCTAGAACCTTATTCAATCATGATTGAACCAATTAAGATTCAATAATGGGTCCTTGAAGCACAAAATTGGGAACATAGTATGTAGCCCTCATAATAAGTGCTGATAATAATTTTAGTAGATGGCTAATTAGAATATAAGATGGTGGGAGAAATTTTAGATGATTTTGATTTACTTAATGGCCTAGGTAATTAAATTTGTAATTATTAAATAATTAATTAAAAGATATTTTTGGAGTGTATTTATAATTAATTTGAACCTGATATCTTTTCCATAACAAGATAATGATAATATATCAGTTATCCAAAAATTTGAGTTCAAACGGGGTCATTTGGTGGTCTATAGAATTATTTCTATAGATTGGACTTTTATGAAAAAAAGGGGGAGGGGCGACCCCAGTCCTCATGGACTGGAGATCCACGACCCCTATTTTACAGACTTGAACAGAGTTTGAAGAAGAAGGGGCTCTACCCAAGATCCTTTGGGTAAGATTCTATAAAAGCTTCATAGATTCAGAGCATAGATCCTTACACACCTAGATCTAGGGTCTTCACGAAGCATGAGAAGAAGAGGGGAAGATCCATAATGAAGAAGAAGACCAGGAGGGGTGGCGGCCGCTGCATGGTTGTGGTTGGGGATCTTCAACCTCATCCACCCAAGGCACAGAGAAGGTGTCGCCCATGGAGTGTATACCGGGACGGAGTCAGGGAAGCAGTTAGCTCATGAGTTTGTGGCCAAGAGAGGGGGCTTGACCTCGCCGGAGGTGATGGGCTGGCGGCACTCTATTTTGGGAGTTCATGCACACAAGAAATCAGATCGGAAGGGATGAAGCGCCGGCCCTAGGCTTGAGATGCGCCTGAGATGAGGGCCGCCAGATCAGATCTTGATGGTTGAGATTGCTTAGGTAAGTTTCAAAAATTCATATCTTGTGATTGGAAGCTCAGATTTTATCAAATAAGGTACCTATGGAAAGCTCTTCAAATGTACTATATTCTAAAAATATCTCAAAATATGATCTTTATGTCTGCTATTTTTTATATATTGGGAATGCCAAACTATATGATTTTGATATTTTGTTAACTAAAAATAGTAAACGACTTTAGAAATTAGTGAATGTTTTATGGTAAGTATATTTTGATGTGATATATATGATTGCAAACCCAGATCATCCTGATTCAAAGTTATATCTATGATTTTTATGCAAACCCTAATAAGGGTGATATTTAGTACATGCTCTTACTACATTATATGATTAATTTTTGGAGATTTTATGGAGTTTCTTGTGATATTATATTAGTATTTAGTTTTGGACTTGAGTGGCCATTATGTAAGAATAATAGATGATTATTTTGACACAATAAGTGATATATGTATGGCTAATTAGGCCTGATATTAGTAACGTTTGATTTCCTAAATAAATAAGTTTAGAATATGTTACCGCGTTTGATAATTATTCTCATTATATGAAGTATATGTTCATATTAGTGCATAAGATGATTTATGTTGAGTATAAAGATTATAGTAACTATATAATAATAGTTTATTTTAATTTCAACGCCAATATTTTATGGTGATCATAGATTAAAGTTATGTTTAAGAATACTAAGTGGGGATATATAGTTAGGAAGATGGGGTTTGAGATTTAGAAATAGAAAGAGGGAACATACACTTGGATTGATAAAACTATGATGATATCTAGGTTATTAAAGTTATGGAACTTGGGATCAAGACTTCCTTAAAGATACCCTCAGTACAAGAGGTAAGTGGTTCATGCCCATGAGTATTTGTATTTTAAGCTCAGTATGCTTACATTAGACTTTCATGGTTTATGTGGTACAATGTTCTAAGATTTTAATGTAAAGGTATACAAGTAAGATCTTCCTCATACTTGTATGATTACATAAGTTCATGTGCTCAAAATCTCAAATAGAGATATGTAGCTCAAAATAGTTGTGACTCATGTACCAGGTCCATGAGAGAGTTAAAGAGTCATGTTTCTATAAGATTTCTTAGAAATGATTTAAATTTATGAATAAAGCTTCAAGATGAGATAGCCATACTTAGTTGATGATTTGGGATACTTTTATTGAGCTTTAAAGTATAATTAGGCAGCAGAATTTCTCATATTTGTAGATATAACACTCTATTAAGATTTCAATTAGAAACATGCCATTAAGATTTCATACATATATAGATATCTAAGAAATAGATACCTTAGAATGAATAATATCTAAAAATCAAGTACAATGTAAGAATATGAGTTTGAAAATATTAAGACAAGGTCCAATTTTCAAGATAAATGTACTTTTGGGATCTGAATGTATTGCAAATTGAGTTATGGTGATAATATGAATTATGATGCGTTGAGTTATGATTAGGTTTCAAAACAAGATTTTATAATATTCCTATCTTAAAGTTTAAGTTGTAAAATGTAAGCTCATATGTAAACATTAAGATTCAGGGTAAATCAGATTTTATAAAGGTTAAATTATCTTGTCAGAATTCATGTTTTTAGATACTTTAAACTTATGCTATTTTCATAACCTTGACTTAAGCTGCTTAGTATTTCTATAGTAATTTCAGATCCTTTCTCCTAAGTTATTAGACTCGTTTATCATATAATTGGTAGAAATGAACTAATTTTACCAAATCCAAGTCTCAGAATAAAGTTTACCAAGATAATGAGAATATCAGATTTAGATTCAGACTTAGAGTACTCAGTGTCTGAGTAGTCAGATATTGAATAAAGATACATGATAGGGGTTGTAGACCCAATCTCAATTACATAGTAATTTGTGATACATATTCACATTTCAGTAATAGATTCAATTCAGAATTTAAGAGCAGAGAATCAGATTCAAATTCAAGATTTAAGTACATGTTCAATACTTAGTTTCAGATAAGTTCAGATTCAGAGTTAATAAGTGTTAGAATTAAGATAATTAATTCAGAACCTTCACATAATACATTATATAATAAGTCCTCACCAGAGAGTCCCGGGACGATTCAGAGGGTGCACTGCGCCAGACACTACGGGTGTCATAGAGGTCACGCTGTGCCAATAGAGGGTGTGCTGCACTATAGAGGACACTTCAGTGTCAACAGAGGGCATGTTGTGCCAACAGAGGGTGCGTTGTACATAGAGGACACTTCGGTGTCAACAGAGGGTACGTTGTGCCAACAGAGGGTGCACTGCACCATAGAGGACACTTTGGTGTCAACAGAGGGAATGTTGTGCCAACAGAAGGTGTGTTGCACCATAGAGGACACTTCGGTGTAGGGGTGAGCATTCGGTTAATTCGGTCGGTTACGGTTAATTCGGTTCGGTTAAATGGTTAATTTTTGGTTTGAGATTTTAACCATTAACCTAACCGTATTGCGTCGGTTAATTCAGTTATTGTCCAATCGGTTAACGGTTAATTCGGTCGGTTAATTTGGTTAACCAAATAACACATGTGTAATAATATTATTTGAAATACTCGTTGAATTTTGAACAATTGTTATATTATAGTGGCATTTCTGGAAATATAATGTTGTATGGCTCGTGAAAACTTGATTACTATGTATATGGGGAAGTTTTTTGAAATAAAAGTACAACTATATATGTATATATACGTGTGTAGGATATTATTTAACAATAAATTATAACTATTCAGTTAATTTGGTTAACCATACCAAAAATATCTTTAACCATGAAATTAACCATTTAACCGATTAACCGAATTAAATTAACCAAATTAACCGAATTAACCAAATAGTCTTAAAAAATTAACCATTCGAAATTAACCATTCGGTTAATCGGTTATTAACCAAATTCTGCTCACCCCTACTTCGGTGCCAACAGAGGAGGTCTTATTGTATAATGATGGCCATAGACAGATAAAAATCATAAGTCAAAGATACTTAAGATTAGAGCATGTTTGTAATCTCATCCACGAGTGTGTTGAGAGGAATTCATAATATTTATGATCCATACACTTTGGTGTAGGCCATGAGACCCAGAGTATAGGTCTCTCGAAAAGATAGAGTAGAAAATAAGAGTTTAAGAAATGAGAGATAACATGTTTCTAGATTTAATCAGAGTTTAATGTTTATTTCATATTGATGATGTTCAAGAATATTTTGTAATATTCCAGTTCTTTAGCAATGTATATTTTAGAATACTCATGCCACTTACTCTAACGACTATTTTTCCCAATGCATGGTCGGGGATGCGATGTTCGTAGGATTTGGAGCAGTTGAGGATCAAAGGAACAAGTAAAGGTCTAGGAGATTTTCAAGCTTGCCTAGTGGGGTTCCATCTACCGAGATGGTCCAGAGTTTAGACATCTATTTTTATGCTTAGTCTTATTAACAGAGTATATTAGACGAGTCATAGTTTTCTTTTTCTCAAGGACTGTGTATGAATCAATTTTACTCAGTGCAAAGTGTTTCATTTGCTTTAATTGCAATGACTATCATGTTTGTGACACTCCCAGATGAAAAAAAATTATTACTTCCGCTCATGTGTTATGAAAATCTGGGTGTTACAAAAACCCAAACCAGCTAAAATTAGGTTTTTGATGTCATATGAATATAGAATTTGATAGGTATAGTGGTGTACTAAATGATTTTTACTATTTTATGTACAACTCTAATTTAGTTGAAATTTGGGTATAGTCTAGACAATTATTAGTGTTATAGAAAAATATGAGAATTTTTGAAATAATTTTATGACCTATTTGTCAGTTGAGTTTCTACAAGACAAACTCATTCGACCATGTATTCATATTGAAATATAGCAGTTTGGTATTTGAATTTTATCTTTTTTATTGGTACGTCCAATTGATCTGAAATTGAAGCTGAAGTTTTGAAAGTCCAATGCAGACATTATGTGAAATTTGTATAAATTTTGGATGGTGTTTGAGTTCTATAGAGTGTGGTGTTGGTCAAGTTTCCCCAGGACAAACTCAGTCGACCATGCATTTTGGCTGAAATATAGTAGTTTATATTTGGTTTTTATTTTTATTGGTAATTCTTAATGGTCCAAATTTTTATTGGAGCTCTGGAATGTTGTTTTAGACAAAATATAAAATTTTTCATAATGTTTGTAGGAGGTTTGACCTATTCAGTAAATGATTTTTAGTAACATCTTTTATGAAAGAAAAATATGTCGAATAAAACAAAGTGTAAGTTGGGTCAGTTTGCAATTGACCTGAGCACATGATTTATATGAGCAACCTATCACGCAAGGAGCTCTCATGTTTCTTGATTCATTTCATAGAAATGAAATCTTAGAGATAGAGGAGAGCTAGGGTTTTGAGAGGAGAAAGTGGTGGAGATGTTGACCTAGGCTTTCACCATCCAATATATGATGAAATCAAGTAAGTTTAGCTTTATTTTATAATCTTTCATGGTGAATCTCTCACATGTCAAGATTCCATCCCTCCTATTATTTGATTCAAAATGATATAAAATCTCCCTCTTTTCTCACTCTTTCTCTCCTAGTCTCCATTTCTAGGATTTTTGAGTAGAGAGGAGGAAGAAATGGATTCAGTTGCTAGAGTTTTATTGGATCCTAGAAATTTAGAGTTTGACCTACGTTTTTAAGGTACTTGTCACCTTAGGTGAGTGTTTATATCCATCTTAAGATCTGTATTCATGTTGTAAGCCTAATTCTATCTGGCTAAAATATTTAAAAACCTTGCTCATATATATGTTATTGGGTATTGATTTAGAAAGATATTGAGGAATCAAATTCTA
This sequence comes from Alisma plantago-aquatica, assembly GCA_963693085.1. NCBI lineage: Eukaryota > Viridiplantae > Streptophyta > Magnoliopsida > Alismatales > Alismataceae > Alisma > Alisma plantago-aquatica. The sequence goes on along the minus strand of OY856413.1, from coordinate 681,148,400 downwards.
TTGATTTTGATTATTTCTCATTGATTGGAACTTGATTAGTTCTTGATATATTGATTGAGGATCCATGAAAAATTCTACAGATAGATGACTATGCTATTTCATGTGAGTATTACCCAAAAATTATCCCAATGGCTGATATGCTTGGGAATTGAATTGACATGTATAGAATCATATTTGAATCATATTATAATGAATTATACAAGTGTATTATTGAATCTTAATGAAATTGAACATGATATATATAAAAGAAGTAGTATGCGGTGGAGATATTCTCTATTTAGGGTTTGTGTTATGAGATTGAATCAAATGAGTCAATTAATCAATGTATACTTATGGTTGAAGAATGAAACATGTGAAAATGGAAACTAGGGTTTTCATGTGTGTAAATAGATTTAATGAAACCATGTGCACCATGATGAGATTCTTGAATAATATGATTCTTATGATGTGTTTATGTATTACTTATTGAAAATCCTAGAAATATAGTATTGAGCTGAGTATGAGAGTAAATCTCAAAGTTGTATATAATATTTTGAATGTGATGAAATTCTCAATTATAGGTGTTGCTACTTTAGTTGAAGATAATAACTCTAGTCTAGTATGATCTAAGCCTTATTCATCTATTTCAGTATAATCTACATAATTAGATATGAATCTGAGTCTTTTGTACAAGTCACATAACAATGAGTTGTGAAGGATAAATAGAGATTATGGTGTAAGAATATGTAAGAATAATTCATTCTTTTTACCTAAAGTGAGTAGTATACTAAGGAATTATGATTGTTGATTATAGGAGTGACATTACAAGTCAATGATATGGTACATTTATCTACATATAAGAAATGATATGAACAAAAATGTAATGAATGGTGATGGCAAGTTAAGGATGAAAATAATGAGGTTATTATGATGAGATCTTTAATATTTTTTTTATTTACATGTGGTGTGACCCAAATTGAATGAAATATACTAAACTAGACTTTGATGGACGTCAATGAGAAGAGAAGAATTGTACATCAACTGAATTAGGAATGATTGGTTCTAATAATGTGATGAACATGACATGAAAGAAGTTGAGACTAGTGAATATAAAATGAAGGAAAAGATGAGAATTAGTATATGAATCTAAGAACCAAAATCTAACCCTAAAATGATGAATTAGATGATGCTAATGGACAACATTATCAAATGAGGGATTAAGGAATGCACATAATTGTAGTTGAATTTAAGTAAAAGATGAGGTTCGAGCATTTAAATTCATTTACAAGAATGTTTTCTTGGATTGTGATTGTTTGATAGAATATTTGTACTCTGAGGATGGAATATTTTGATGGACTTCAAATGATATTCAACAAGTGTTGATTAGTAACCGTAAGTGAATAATGTGAAAAAAAGAGAACTAAGTGTGTTATGCATGTTTATGCATGAAATTTATCTGCATCTATTGAAATTGGATGGAATAAGTATATGTTGTATGATAAATCTATTATGAGTATGATGAATGATATAAGATATCTATTGATTTTACTATTGCTAGTTCTAATGTCTCTATGAATATTTGTTGAGAACTGTGATATAGAATGAACTGATAAGAAATATGTTGAGATAGAATTAAACATGCACTGATTAGAGTTGAGAAACCTAATGAGGGTAAATACTGCATAATGAGATTGTATCTCAGGCTGAAAGCCCACTGATGATGGTAAACCCTAATGGGGTAAATGTTGGACAATGAGATTATGTCTTGGAATGAAAGCTCATTGATGATGTCTGTTATGAGATGATATGAAAATGTATATAATTATTTGTGTTGCAAATTATAGATTGTTGTACCTCTTGTTTTAGTCATTTTCTCTCTTAATAAGTCTAATTTGTTATATGTCATGCTAGTTGCGCAAAAATACACACATATGCTATATGATGTTTTGAATTCTTTTAAGGTGAGTAAAAGAGATTAATAACAAGTTAAATGATGACATGTCTAGCTAGGTCCCCTGATTACCATGAGTTCCACCCGAGGTCCACATTGGGGAAACAAAACAAATCTCCATGTAGTAATCAATGAATTATGAGATGGATTTCTGGATAGTGGATCAAGACCTTAAAGGTTAGATGACTAGGATTTAGGAGTGAGTCAACTGGAGTGACTTTGGCCTTAAATCCTTGTTGTGAAAGTCTATGTCCATGAGGAATAGACTCTGATGAAATGAAATATGTGAAATATGAAAATATGAGAAATGATGTGATATGTGATATATTGTTTTGCTAGTTCCTATCTCATGTACCTGAGATGAGGATGTGAGCCTCTTTAGGTAACCTTGAGGTGGCCAGGGTCTATTGTTGATATCTTAGAGTGCCATGCTAAAACCTAATATAGAGACGATGAGTCATTGACACAAGAATCAGGTGTGGTGACTTCTACTTGGTGAGGTACAAGCCAAGCAGTTTCAGGGCAAATGAATAAAAGATGACATTTCGTGTATAATATGATTTGATGTTTGTTACATTATTTGTTCTGATGGCTCTTAATTTTCCATTGTTGATTATGTGCCTTATTGTGGAAAATAATCATTATGTTATAGAGATCATATGTTTAATATTCTGATCTAACTTGTTGACAAGTAGTAAATGTTGGAATTTATACCCACTCTGAATATGATTCAGATTGCTTGTTATCTAATATTACTATTTTGGACATACCTTATGTGTGCTTTAGGTTTAGGACTACATGATGTGTTCTTGGTCTGGCTGGTGGTGTGTCACAAAGATGATGTTAGTGTTACGTATTGGTTCAAAATGTTCCAATCTTGACTTGTTACTCATACTAAATGATTATTAATCTGAATTACGATGTATCTATTGATTTGTTTGTAGACATTCTCTAAAAGATGTTTTAAATTTGTATTTGGTTTAAGCGATTACCTTATCTATTTGATTAGACTATCATTGTAAACTGGATTTGAGTAGATGCTAGAACTATCTGCTAGACTTTTCAACATCTGCAAGTTTCTTTTAAGTTCATTATACTCAATTTGATGATGATGCATATATTCAGATTTGAGTGGGAGGTTGATACTCAATGAGGCTCTATATGAGTCTCATGAGGTTGTTTTTGATGTTATTAGGTATTATGCTATCCAGCGAAGAGGTTGTGATAAAGAAGATATAAATAGAAATATATATATATATATATATATATATATATATATATATATATATTAGATTGTCCCTGTACACTCTTTTTCTTGGGATGGGTAGTATACAAAGTTTGTTGATTTATGTACATGTATATATTATAAACTGAACTGCACATGAGCCATAAGATATGATTATATTTTTGATGGAGTTGAATAATATTTGTGTTACCTTATTGTGAGGTCCTTGATGTGACATTGATTTGTGAAAATTTTGAAGAAAAATAAAAGGAAAAGAAATGTGTTTTTGTACATTGTGTTTATTGTCTGTGTTGACAATAAAGTGTTTTGTTTCTTAATTGAGGTTTAGGTTTAGGGATTCTCTATAATAGTTGGCATTTATTCTAATCAAAAGAGAGTTCACGATAGTGGTAGTGGGTAGTTGCAAGGCAGGAATCCCTCACACTTCACCTGATGTTGTAGGCAAGGCAGGCATCACACATCGTGTTAGTGATATTCTCATTTATGTATTTCTATAGATTGTCCTCGACCACAATGCCATGGAGAACCCAACATGCCATTGCCTCAAGCTTAACTCTCTCATTCTTCACAAACTCCTATGAAGCCACTCCTTAGGGAATGTTCCAATAGTCTCATAGATTATCTTGCATGATGTTGTGTGAAGGAGAGACACGAGCAGAAAAGAAATGTCTTCATGGATGTAGGAATCGGGGTACACATGTAATCATAACTTCCTAGGGTGGCACATGGGAATGTTTCGACACTGCATTGTGTGTTGCTGAAGTAGACAACAATGTTGTTTGATGGAGGGTGGATTTAAAGGTGTGAGATTGCACAGTCTTATGGGTGCATGATAGTGGTCCTCCTCGATGTAGCAACTACACTTGAAATAAAACAATCCATGAGCGGCGATTAGACCCTAATCCTTTGGCATGGGATAAATGTCAGTCCATGTGTTATAGATCATAGATCCACTCCTAGCACATAACTTAGGGAAAATGGTGGAATTACATGGCATGGGAGAGGACATGATCTAAGGTATGTGACCATTAGATTTATTAAGAACTATAGTTGACAAAAGGGAGGGAATTTTTCAAAAAAAAAGTTGTAGTAATTATGAAAGAAGAATAAGATAGTTGGACATGGAAGCCATGATGATGATGGAGGGTGTCCAATCCAAGAAAAGACAACAGCCGCCCATAGGCTGATGCTCTCTCTTTTTCTCCCTAGAATTAGGATCAATGATGTAATACCATGTAGAAAATAAGTTAGATGACTAATGAGATATTTCTTCTTAATAGACAACAAACTCCATTCCTATATAGGAGAGGAGACAACTACAAGGAAGTGAACTTAACCCTAATGGGCCAAGAAAATTAGGCCCATATATAATTTAACTAATAACTTTGACATCTAAAAACCATAATATATCATTCCAAAAATAACTCTCAAGGTACACTTTTTAACTAACAAGTACCTATGTGTCTAACTTGGTATCCAATACCTATGACTTGTGAGACATCATCGTCAATCATCACACATACTAGTCTCACATGTGTTATTGTTGTCCAATTCACAATAATAGTTGATTAGGGAGGTTTAATGGTGTTGTTCTTTAAATCCCTTAGGATACCATGTTCAAGTCACATATTTGAAGTCTCATGCATTTCAACTAGTCATTATAAGGATATATATTATGAACATTAATATTGCAGGTGAAATCATCCATATAACCATCATCCAATGAATATTTTCTAGGGCATATAAACCAAAAAGTTCCACATTTTGGATTGTTCAAAACTAATCATAAGATGAATTTATTACAAATAAATGTCTTTATTTGTTGAAACCTTAGTCACAAATTAGTGTGTGACACCCAATTCTATTAGAACATTAGTAGAAGTAGTGCCATATGTAATTAATTTCATTTGAACTATCACTTCTTGGGATAATACAACTCCTACAAACTGATTTATAGCATATAATCTTCATGTTTCTAGTGCTTTGACTTTGCTTCATTTTGATCTAGTCTATGATGTAACTCTTGAATTAGTAGAGCACATTTGTGATTCCCCCCTACTACTATTATATTTGTGTTTCTACTATAGGTGATGGATGCCCTATCAGTCTTTTTGATGGTGTCACAACTGTGACCTCCAGGGACATTCCCTTGTGTAAGGCCCCACTTGTGACGCCCTATCATGCTAAATGAGATTACTCAAAACAAAACACACGATCTATCACTAATTAACCACATAACCAGAAAAGATGGTAAATTAAACTAATTTAAAAGTTACCATCATATTCAAAAATATTTACAGAAGGGTCCCACAACTTGCATATCAACATATACCATATCAGGTATTTACATGTATGTCCAGTGGTCTCAGCCACAACCTATATAGAAAAGATATTATTCCACATATGCATGCCATATATAAACATCGAGAACACTACCAAAAGCTCGAGTTGTTATACACATCATCTACAAGACATCCTTGATACGTGTCGAAGAGCACACCAATTCACTAGAATAATTATCTTAGAATTTAATCCTTTTTACTTTGTAGTTAAGACTAGTATAGAAGGGTCGATCCCACAAGACAATATTTTTAAGATTCATTTTCTTTTAATCCTGATTACTTTTTCAAATTACTTCTTTTTGGTATTTTTGAATAAGGAACAGAAAATAAATTCCAATTTGGAGGTTGGTTGTTTAAACTAGAATGAGAAATTAAAGTGTAAGGAAGTAAAATATTACACTAATGCAAAGGAAGGAAACTATTATTTTAAGGTAAGAAAGTAAAGGAAGAAATTGTTAGCACACAAGATTATCTAAATAAAAAGTAAAGCGATGAAAATAGAAAGAAGGTTTAAAAACAAGGGTTGAAGAAGTTGTTTGAAATAAGGAAAGAAGACATCAAGGCTTAGGGGTTTCACCGCCTTAGTCCTTGTGAAAATAGGATCAAGCAATACACGATAACAAAATAGAAGCATGTATGCCATTTATTCATAAACAAAACACAAGAGATGAAGTCCACGTGAACTCAGTGGTCCTAGTGTTCACGTATCCTTGTTCTTCATCCTAAAGAGGAAACTTTCACAGTTGCATCTGAATCCTCATGAAATTGTTTTAGGCATTCTAAATCCTGAGTTCCACAGTCTCATTTGTTGGAATTAACAAATGATTAAAATTATTAATTACTTCATTTAAATCAACAATTTCTAAACTGAAAATCATCCATCTAAAGTACTCATGTAAAACCCAATCCGATTAATACATGGATAAGGGGCTAATCCCTTCATCTTGATAAGGGAACTACTCACTAATCATAGTGAGAAGGGAGAAATAAGTAGAAAAATATAGGAAACCATAGACCACAAATCCAGAATTTCCAAAGAGACTAAGGTGGTGACACTTAAACGGCTTGCTTTCTTTATCCCCCGCTCAAAGAGAATGATCGTGAACAAAGAATGAGAAATAAAGAAGTCAAGATGTAGAAGAAAGAACTAATTTTTATTGCTTGAATGAAAATATTACATTAAGAATGCAAGTAACATAATTTAACTAAAATGCAAGTACAAAATTTTGAGAATACAAATGAAGATTCTATTACAACTAAGACTCAATGATCTTTTTCTTGTAGAGTCCCCCCTCCTTTTATAGGGGAAGGAGGGGTGAAAATGGGGCTATAAATGGGTAGAGTATGGTGCGGGTATGGTCATATCCATAACCGTAACCATTTAGTTAAGTGTGTATGAGTATGGTTATATACCCTCTTGTCAAAAGCTATACCCGCACCATACCCATATCTGCATAACCTTCGGATATATGGAATGGGTATTTGGGTATATGGTTATGTTTTACATGCTATAATAATACACCATGAACTTCAAGATACAAAAAAATACCACACTTAAATCAGTAAGTTATGGAGATATATCATTCAAGGCAGAGTTGAGAGAGGAGTGGAATGAGAGAATGACTTTATGGCCTTCTTCATTTAGTGAAATTTCTGTGTGTGTATATGAAGGTGCGTTAATGGATTATTTATTATACTACTGCAAAGTACTTATATTTACTTGATTTAAGTGCTATGATGTGGAGTATTACATTTTAATATAAATATTTACTTTTATAATGTACTTATACTTGCTAGATGTGAGTCCTATAATATGCACCATTACATTTCAATGTACATTATTTATACAAAAAATGGGTATATAAGTATACAGAGCAGGGTATATACATAACCATAACCTTACCATGTGAGAGGCGGGTATAAGGGTATAAGGGTAAGCGGTTATATGGTTATAAAACTTTATACCCATGATAGGTTTAGAGGGTATGTGTTTGAGGGTATGTGGGTATATCCATATCTATTTACATCCCTAGGTGGAAATCTTATAAGGGAAGGAGAAGGAAGTGGAAGAGGGGCTTTTGTGTGTCTTGGTATAGAGAAATCTCTTCCTCAATAGGCAATAGAGAAAATTATTGATTGCCTTTTTTTACCCTTCGAATTCTGAGACTCTCTCTGTAGATTCCTATTCCTGAAGTTTCATACAAATTTCGATTAGTAACAAGTTTTAAAGTTCTACCCAAAACATTTTTTCCTATAGGCCTTTGAGTTTCCTTTCCAATGCATATTTGAACATTAAATTTTGCCTTGGGATGTAAGACTTATGTCAATTTTGGTGCATGGTATATATTTAAATCAGGCATTGTGAGAAAATGAGCAGGTATGTTCACTGGTTGGTTGGACAGCAAAATGACTACCAAAATCACTAGAAAATATGTAAAAAAAGTGATATATACACATTTATCAAAATACCCCAAACTTGGACTTTTACTTGTCATCAAGTAAATAAAATCACAAATAAATCCAATTTATACTGACAACATGTCTATCCTCACCCTTCTAGCCATCACTTTATTACATTCATTAAAATTTGACCAAGAAACCCTATCTCCTAAAACACAAAACATAAAATTAATATTACTTATCAAAAATAAATATCATATCTTGTTTCTAAATCAAGATTTTATAGAAAAAAGGGCTTCATCTTACTTTTGCTTTGACACTTTCATTTTTTTATTATTGTATATTATTTGATGTGAGTTGTTGCAAAAGAACATGATGAAATTTGGGGGTGTGAAAACAAAAAGAAGTGATGAAAAATATTGATCCCTCCTCTATTTGACTTGGGATATGAATTTTCGGAGTTGTGGCTACATTGGTCACAATTTTTTTTCATGTGCACTTTTTTGACATCTTTTATGGTACGCCCCTTTGTGTGGTATGGAATTTTTCATATGTGAAGCATGTCACTCCAGACTTGATTTTTCTCTAGTGGTGATTCTTTGCTTCTCTTTTTTTAGAAAAAAAATAGGGGGGACAAATGATATCATTGTGTTTATAATGTCACACATATTTTTTTCTTTTGTTTTTTTGAAAATCTCATTACATCAGATATAATATTCCTGTCAACCACATTATACAAGATTTATGTCAAGTTAATCCATAGTTTAAAAATAGAGATAAATTGTGTTTGGTTTTGATTGATTCCATACGACTCGACAACTTTTTTAAGGAGTGATGTTATTTTGGGTCCTAGGTGACACGGTGGTTTCAGACATGGAAATATGTAATAATTTTTGCAAAAAATTTACTAATTCAAAGAGGTACAATGATAAACATCTATTCACATTGGCTGACTAGATAATGGCCTTTTTGCAACAACAGAAATAAAAACATGACCGACTAGATAATTGCCATAAAAGAAGAAATTATAAAAGCAACTATATGCAAAACAAGACGTCAAAAAAATAAAGATAAGGGGGTGGAGTAGAAACATACCACCCACCATCACCCTAGACTTAGATTTTTGCTTGTCTCGGGAAAAACCAAAGCTCGAGTTGGAGGGAAGAAGATTGTTGGGTTCACCAGGAGGCCCTAGTAGCTCAAAAAATGTCCATATGAAGGGAATGTTGATGATGGTTGGGGCTTTGAACATAGGAGCTTCATGGTACACCCAATGGATGGGTGGTCACGGAAGGTTAAAGGGGTTTTCTGAATGATGTTGCATGTCACCTCGCAGTCCTTCGAGTAAAATCCACAGATCTTCCTTCAGCAGTGAAACAAGTGTTGGAGATGAATGTGGATTGGGGGAGATTGGAAGGTGCCCATTGGGTAACACATGTAGTGTTGAATGTGGAAGATCAGGAGGAGGATTTGGCTCAAGTATCTTTTTGTCGCCTAGACCTACATGTAGTGGAGAGGGTGTCGTTATTGGAAGAATTGGTTTGTCATCTTAGTAAACAATCACATCGGTTTGTATGTCTTCATGGAGGATTATGCAACAAGGTGCATGCAGATCCTTTGACCCGTAGATGGAAGCCAGTGGATTTGGTGTGGATGACATGCAGATGGTGTAGTTGTCATCATAATTATAAAAAATGATTAAGCCAGGTTGTTCAATCTCTATTGGGGAGCTCTCCATCTCTTCTTCATAAAAGATCCCATCAACATGGATGTCTATGGAGTAATCAATATCCTTTATCATGTAGAAGGAGATATGTGATTCCTTTATAGGACATGTGTCCAACTCAATGGGCTCAAAAGGTATCGCCTCACAATATAGAGGTGGAATGTAAGGTTCTTGCGGTGGTGGAATCACTTCATCAGGTTCAACCAAATGTGGAAAAGGAGGTGGTTGAGTGAGAGCATAGTGCTTTTGATGAGGAATCCTTTCCAAAGAATCCATCAATGTATCTTGGGGAAGTAATGACACATTGGTCACAACAGACTCAATCAACCCTGGATTTTTTTATAAACATCCGACTCTTAGTCTACAACTGAGAAGAGTGGTGGAGGTTTAGGTTGTTGTAACGTTCTTCAAGCCCACTATTCTGTAACTAGGGATGACCATCGGGTCGGGTTATATCGGGTTTTACATGTCCCAAACCCAAACCCACATTTTAAAGCAGGTTTTGGGCCAGGTTTGGGCCTGGATAAAATTGGAATTTTTCATCCCGTACCCGACCCATATAAGAATGCTGGGTTTTGGGCCAGGTTCGGGTTTACCCATATAACATTGAATGAGTATACCAAATTTTTCTAGGTCTAACTAGCTAAAATGAAAACTAAACTAGTATGATATATATTTTGTGATCAACCTTCAAAATAATATATATATATATATATACTTTGTGATCTATGAAGTCGGAATATGTATACCTTAGTTGCATGATCCCTTACAGTAATGAAATGGATATTGTAAGAGAAACAAGTCATTTTCTCATACATGTGAATGTATGAGACTTGAAAAATTAGTGGAATCTACGATGTTATGGCTTTTTGCTTCTTCATCTTATATGTGCATACAATGAAATGGGTGTTGGAAGGGCAAAAGATCATTTGTCTCATACATGTGGGCATATGAGCAAAAAAAGAGAAGAATCTATTATGCACAGAGCTAGTTGCTTCTTTATTTTTTCTTTAATGAGTTAATGACATGAATTTTCTAAGTGTTATATACTTTGTAAATCAAAGTATGGATGCCACTTTATTCAGTTGTTAAAATATACATAGTTAAACAAAAAAAAGTTCCATTTGAAAGACACAGTGATATTAAAACAAAGAAATCAAGTACATCTATCCATGTCAATGATGGTTATCTTACTAGTATCAATTCACTAATCATGTTGATTGATTACAGATTATCCATGTTGCCATTGGTTGGATACATACGACATATCACATCAAGAAATTTGTATGTTTTTGTTTCTAACAAACATATATGGATACATATATAATGTACATAAAATCTAATTCAGGCATTCAGGTTTTTGGGTCTGGGTTTACCTCAGCCAGTACCCAGCCCAAATAAAATATGGGTTTAAATTTTAGGTCTGGCCCACCCATATTATAAATCGGGTTCGGGTCTAGATCGGGTTATACAGGCTGGGTCACAGGTCAGATCGGGCCAGCCCGACTTGATGCTCATCCCTATCTATAACCATTTTGTTAAAAGACTCTTGATTCATGAATTTATCCACATAGGGCCCCATCTATTCATTTTCTGACATATATGGATAGTTGGGGCCCCATATAGTTGCTGCCCTAGCCAAACAAAGTTCTTCATTCTTGACAGCCTTAACTTCTTTAGAACACTTGTCCATCTCATGGTCAAGGTTGTATGGAATCTCTAATACTTCATGTTCGACTTCTTCTAAGGATGGCAGTTCATTATCCAGGAAGGGTTCAATGAAAGTAGATTGGTCATTAACAACAGCCACATTAACATCCACAATGGAAGTAATTGGTGGAGCTTCAGGTAGTAGAGTTGGTTCTACTTGATTGAAGACAATATAATAATTGTCACCATCATTGATTAAAATCATCCTTGGCTTCTCTAGTTCCATATCAAAAAAGGTGGCATGGAATTGACGTTCGGTGGGCGTCACATGCATAATAATAATGACAGTTATATTCGAGTGCAGAAAAAAATGTACTACTGGAATTAAAACTTAGCTAGAAAAAGGAGTTATCACTTCTGAGATGTTACTCGGAAGGCATAAAAAATGAAAAAAAGTTTTTTCAAAAAAAATCGGGGTTTGAGAAAATAATATGTTGTCCCCAGCGACGGTGTCAAAATTGATACGCGTCGAAGATCACACCAATTCACTAGAATAATTATCCTAAAGTTTAATCTATTTTTACTTTCCAATTAATGCTCTTATAAAGGGTTTGATCCCACAATACAACATTTTTAAGATTCATTTTCTTTTAATCCCGGTTGCTTTTTGAAATTATTTCTTTTTGGTATTTTTGAATAAGGAATAGAAAATAAATTCTGATTCAGGGGTTGGTTATTTAAACTAGAATGAGAAATTAAAGTGCAAGGAATTAAAAGATTACACTAATGTAAAAGAAGAAAAATACTCTTCTAAGGCAAGAAAGTAAAGGAAGAAATTGTTAGCTCACAAGATTATCTAAACAAAAAATAACGTGTTGAAATTAAAAAGGTAAATAGAAAATACGTGTTGAAGAAGTAGTTTGAAATTAAGAAAAGAAGACATCAAGGCTTAGGAGTTTCACCACCTTATCCCTTGTGAAAATAGGATCAAGTGATATACAACAATAAGATAGAAGCAAGTATGTGATTTATTTGTAAACAAAATGCAATAGATGAACTCTATGTGAACCCATTGGTCCCGGTATTCATGTATCCTTGATCTTCATCATAAAGAGGATTTTTCTACGGTCGCATCCAAATCCTTGTGAAATCCATTTAGGTGTTCTAAATCATGGGTTCATGCTCGCATTATCTGGGATTAACAAGTGATTAAAATAATTAATTACTTCATTTAATCAACAATTTTTAAATAAAAAACCATCCTTCTAAAGTAGTCGTGTAAAATCCGATCCAATTAACACATGGATAAGGGGCTACTCCCCTTGCCTCGACAATAGAACTGCTCACTAATTATAATGAGGAAGGGAGAAACAAGGAGAAAAATATAGGAAACCATAGACCACAAATCTAGAATCTACGAAGAGACCAATGTGGTGACAATTAAACGACCTGCTTTCTTATCCTCTGCTCCAAAAGAAAGAACAAGAAATAAAGAAATTCAAATGTATAATAAAGAATTAATTTTATTGCTTGAATGAAAAAATTACACTAAGAATGCAAGTAACAGAACTTCAACTAAAAATACAAGTACCAAAATTTCGGGACTACAAACTAATACTCTATTACAACAAAGACTCGATAATCTTTTTCTTATATAGTCCCCCTCCTTTTATAGGGGAAGGAGGGGTGCAAACCCTAAAAGGAAAGGAGAATGAAGTGAATAAGTGACGGATGTATGTCTTGGTCAAGAGAAATCTCTTCCTCAATAGTCAATAGAGAAAATAATTGATTGCCTTCTTTTGACCCTTCAAATTATGACTTTCTCTCATATTACCCTTCTCAAAATTTTATACGAATTTTGGCTAGTAACAGGTTTTAAAGTGCTACCTAAAATATATTTTTCCTGTAGGCCTTTTAATTTCCTTTTCAACGCATATTTGAATATTAAATTCCGCCTTGGTATGTGAGAGTTATGTCAATTTTGGTACAAGATATATATATTTAAACCAGACATTGCGAGAAAACGAGTAGGTACGTTCTCCGGTTGGTTGGATAATCACATCAAATGACTACCAAAGTCACTATAAATATACTTTTTCCTTTAGAAATTGAAATTATCTTTTCAAAAAATATCTAAATTCTAAATTTGAAATTTGTATGTGAGAGTTATGACTATTTTGGTATCATCTAACGTGAATTTCAGATACTGCGGGAATTGTGCAAAATATCTTCTAAGAGAAATTAATGATTGGAGTAATTAGGCTATTTTCCTACAAAAATACAACCAAATATAATTAAGACTCCAAATGAAGAGAGAAAATATAAACTAATATAATTAATTGTAAAATTAAGAAAATAAACAACAAAACAATCCTAAAACAATATCTCAAAAATGTAAAAAAAGTGATAGATACACATTTATCAATCCCCTACCCCTACCTGGGAGTACAGGGATGACTCTAGGATTCTACAACAACTTGCCAACCTTCTTCTCATGATACTCTCCAAGTTAATATTCTTGACCACCATGAACCTGACAACATCGCTGACGATTATCTAAAAAGATGTGGTGATCCACGAGAGTGAGACCCATGTCCCAGCGAGTGATATAACTCTCAACAATACTTATTGATTATGGTAGGTTATTTAAATTAAATAGAACAAACAATATAGGTAGATTAAGTGGAAAGTATAAAACCAGCATGATTAGCATGATACTTAGAGGATGAACTGAACAAGCTATCAAATTTTAAACATTTGATTTCTCTTACCGCATATATAACAACTAAACAATATAAGAAACAAGGCAAGGGTTAACATCCAATATGAATCATGTTTAACCCAAAATAGATGTACGATATGAATATATTACATATTTTATTAAGCCATGGAGAGTTTGAGGTATACCACTTAAACTCCAACTGACCATTTCTAATTCAAAATCAGTTATGTATAAGATCTAGGAGAGCCTAAATCCTAAGATCTCATCTGCCCTCGATCTGTACGAATGAACCGCAATGACATATGAGTTAAGCTGCAAAACAACTTAGTCCACCCTTGGTATATAGGTCACAACACTAGTAGACTAAGGTATATAAAACCCCATCATCTAAGGTACAACCGCAGTTTTCCTCAATCACATCATGTATACTGAATCATAATCATCTGAGATACAACCTCGATCGCTATCGTGTCGAGATATAATCGCAATCATCCTCAAAACATGCATATACTCAACAATATATGACTTTGGGCTTCCATCAGAGGATTACTCGTTTCACGATCCAACAAGTCCTGACATGGGAATGGATCCATGGCACAAGGCACTAAATGATTAGGGTTTCACTTGATTAGTTAATGTCAATCAGTTGAGTTAAGGCTGCATCAATCAAGTTATGTATAAACCCTAAAAGAGTACTACAAAAACATGGTTGGATTGTAACTTTAAAACATATAAAATGCATGATATACATTTCTTATCTTATCTCATGATACCAATCCTTGTCACATAAAGAAGAGGGTTACACCTCCATCAGGGTTCAACCATGCGTAAGGGTCATTAAGACTGACACATTATTCCCTACAAGAACATCATTATCTTTTCATGCCTTACCAAGTCTCAACAAACCATCACCATGCATGTAATATACCAGTTTTGCATAGTATTGCATTTAAGGTTCATGATTTTCAAATGGCAGGATATTAGGGTTACAACAAGTTAGAGAGAGAGAGAATGTATCCTTCATCACACTACTCACACAGGAAGGCTAAACATGATTAACAATCAATACTAACTTATATTAGGGTTAGGTTCAAAAAGATAAATTTAATTTATGTTACAAAACAACACTTAAAGATATATTCTAATTCTTAGCATTTCCATTGGATCACAAATGCATCTAGGTCAAACATAACAATCATAGAATCAAGAAAACATAGCAATCACTAGAGTCAGGCACTTGATCAACCACTAGGGTCAGAAGACTTAGCGACACTAAGGTCAGAACACTGGCAACCACTAGGGTTAGGAAATTTCATTAGTGACTTCTAGGGTTAGGGTTCATTAGTGACCACTAGGATTATTAAAACTCATCGACCATCATGGAATTAGATCTTTCTGACCACATGAAGATACAAATCTTGGCGATCAATCAAAGTTCAAATCTCATCGACCACTTAAAATAAAATCTTGGTGACCACTTAAGATCAAAACTTTGGCAACCAACAAGAGATTCAAGTCTTGGTGACCAACATGGTTCAAAATCATTGGTGACCACATAAGAGTTCAAAACCTCAACGACCACATAGGTCAAAACTCAATGACCACATAGGTGAAATTTTAGTGACCACATAGATGCAAAATCTCATCGACCATGTGGAGTGAGCATCTTGGAGACCAACCACGAAGTCAAAAATCCTTGGTGACCATATGGAAACAAAACTTAGTAACCATCATGGAATCACACATATGTGCAAGATCTAGGGTTCACCATCTTCAAGGAAGAAACATGCATCAAGGTCTAGGATAACCAATTCCATCATGAAAATCATGCACAGGGTTGAGTTCATTTAAGAGGATAACTACTAAAGAACCACCATACAATCTCAAACCCTAGGTAAATGTACACCTTTCTACTTGGAATAATGTTTTTTAGGGAAAGATCGTATACATGTAAGATATGAGTAAGCAATAATCATGGAGAATGTTATATAACTCACCTTAGAGAAGATGAAGAAACTCCAAACATAAGGGTAGCTGGAAAAAAGAAGGCAGAAACTCTAGTTTGAGTACTCTCCTTGACCAAACTAGTTCCTTCTCTAGGAAAGGAAGCAAACCTTAGGTCAAGGAAGCAAGAAAGAGGTATTCTTCAAGCTCTAACACAAGTTTCACCATGGGTTCAAACAAGAAGAAGAGATAAGAAGGTAGGAAAGCAAGGAAAACAAAGGAAAAGAGGGAGATCTTACTTACCTAGGTCAAGAAACCAACCAATGAAGCACCAAATGACCTCAACTAGGGTAAATCAAAACCCTAGTTGTACATACAAGCAAGATCATCCTCCTTCTTTAACTTTGAGCTCTTCCTTTGTGACCAAGCAAGAGGGGACGAGCTCCAAAGCAATAAGAGAGAAAGAGGGTTCAAAGGGTTTGGTTGCATGAGAAGACAGACATATATATGGCTATGGGTGAGAGAGGAGAAGGTAGAGGTGTCTACCCATGTTTGCCATGTGTCCAAGGTCAAATAATCTCCTACATAAAAGCATCTCATACATGGAAATAAGTTGACCATATAGATCAAAACCCAACTACTACAACAAGAAAACTCATCGACCAAGGAGATCAAAAAATCATAGTGACCACATAGACTTCTTGACGACCAAGATGGTCAGAAATCCAAACGACACCAACCTTAGGATTGTTGGTGACCAAGATGAGTCAAATCTCATTGATTGACAACTGTAGGTGGCTCAATAAATCTTGGAAACTGCCAACACTAGGGGTATCTAGAAAAATCTTGGCAACTGTGAACACTAGGTTACTCAACACTCAAGGTCAACCATTGAGTCAGGGCATCCATGAGAGAAAATCCTAATCTCAACACAAGATGTCACCACTCAAACCAAGATGTAACAAGGTGCCCCAAAGCACAACTTCATCAAACATAATATGAAAATATGTAAGGTACAACAAGCATGTGACAAATTCCAACAAAAACCCTAGATATGAGAAAATTGCATAAAGCCTAAAACAAGCACATATACGCCTAACTTGCTCAAACAGTGCCAAAACTAGACCAAATTTGACACTTAAGCTTGTCACATAATATCAAAGAATAGCTTAAGGTTTAATTAAGGTTTTAAGCATTCACATATGACAAGCAAGCATGTTCAACCATAAAGCAAGGTCGGAGTCTTACAACCATAAACCCCTAACAAGGATTTTGCCCCCAAAATCCTACGCGAACAAAGGATGGTACTTCCTACGCATCTCATCCTCTAACTCCCACATGGCTTCCTCCACACAATGATGATTCTACAAAACCTCAACTAAGTCTATATCCTTCTTATTTAGCTTCCTCACTCTCCTATCCAAGATCAACACATGACCATCAATGTAAGACACATACTCATCCAACTCAACCTAACGTTTGCTATGTACTTGGATGACACTTCCTTAACATGGAGACATTAAAGAAATTATGCAACTTGTGCAACTCTGGTGGTAACTCCAACTTGTAATCCACTTTTCCAACACGTGCCAGGATAGGGTAAGGTCCCATAAACCTCGGAGCCAACTTATGCTTCTTACTAAACCTCATTACACCTTTCTAAGGGGAAACCTTAATATACATATGGTCTCCAACTTGGCACTCCAACGTTCTGTGATGGTTATCAACATGTGATTTTTTTCTACCATGGGATGCCTTCAACTATTGTTGTATCATCTTGATCTTCTTTGTAGCCTATTTTACACCTAAAAGCAGGTACTCACCTATCTCATACCAACAAAGAGGTGACTGACAATGTCTCCCTTATAATGACTCACACAATTCCATGTCTATACTCCTATGATAATTGTTATTCTGGGCAAAATCTATCAAGCTCAGATGTACATCTCAAGTGCGAAGAAACTATTGAGTACATGCCCTCAAAAGACCTTGTAACATCTGAATGGTCCTCTCTGACCGACCATTTGTCTGAGGGTGGAAAGTTGTGTTAGACCTCAGTTTGTCCCCATAGTTGTATGAAGACATTCCCAAAACCTACTCATTAATTGAGGACCTCTATCAGATACTATGGTAATTAGAATACCATGAAAACAAACTATCTCATCAACATATATGTGTGCCCACTTCTCTGTTGTATATGTCATCTTGACTGGAAAGAAGTGAGATGATTTGGTCAACCTATAAACTATCACCCAAATGGAATCATGACCTTTAGTTGTCCTAGGAAGACCAACCACAAAGTCCATGGTAATATGATCCTATTTCCACTGCAGTATTGGCAAAGGTTATAAAGTTCCTATAAGCTTCTAATGATCTGCCTTGACCGGATGACAGACTGGACACTTAGCAGCAAACTCTGCCACATTACACTTTAGACCCAACCACCAATATAGATCCTTTAGATTATGGTACATTTGGGTATTTCTAGGGTGCATCAGATACATCAAGGACCGAGCTTCGTTAAGAACAAACTTCCTCAGGCCATCAACATTGGGCACCATTGTCCTGTTGTGAAAGAAAATTGTCTCATCTTTAGACTCATGAAATCCATCATACTTCTTTCTACCAAACTCTGACCTAATATTCTGTATCATAGAATAATTACTTCCAGTAGTCTTTCTAATAGAGAAACCTCCAACTATACGTTCATATGGTGAAGCCACACCAACATGTCCCGCTTGTGACACACCATAGAGTGTAAATGTGCCTTGTCTGCACATGATGATGAAGATGACTTCCTGCTCAACACATCAACCACCACATTTGCCTTCCCTGGATGGTAGTCTATTGTGCAGTCATAATCCTTGATAAACTCCATCCATCTTCTCTGCCACATGTTCAACTCTTGCTTTGAGAAGATATATAGAAGATTCTTGTGGTTAATGAAGATTTTACACTTCTCTCCATACAGATAGTGCCTCAAAATCTTCAAGCCATGAACTATAGCTACATGCTCTAGATCATGGATCTGATATTTCTCTTCGTGTTTGTTAAGTCATTGTGAAGCAAAAGAAATCACATTCTTGTCTTGCATCAGCACACATCCTAAGATGTTCTTCGATGCATCACAGAAAATGATGTATCTCTTTCCTCGCTCTGGCAACACTAACACTTGGCACTGGTCAACTTCTCCTTCAACAACTAGAAATAATGTCGGTACTTGTCATCCTAGACAAAAGGAACACCTTTCCTAGTCAGCATGGTTAGGGGAAACACTACAACACTTAATTTTTTAATGAATCTCTTGTAGTATCCTATCAAACCCTTAAAACTTTAAACCTCGTTCAACGTCTTGGGATTCTCCCATTCCATAACTGATTGTACCTTCTTAGGGTCCACACAAACACCCTTAGAAAATATGATGTGACCCAGAGAAGATACCTCTGTCAAATAGAACTCACACTTGCTAAACTTCACATACAACCTGCACTGCCTTAACAACTCTAACGCTTGGCGAAGGTGCTACTCGTGCTGCCGACTATCTCTGGAGTATATCAAGATATCATCGATGAATACAAACACAAACTGATCCAGATACATTCTGAACACCCTATTCATCAGATCCATAAATGTTGTCGGTGCATTGGTTAGCCCAAATGTCGTAGCCACGATCTCATAATGACCATACCTAGTCCTAAAAGCAGACTTAGGTATGTCATCCACTTGATCCTTAACTGGTGATATCCTAATCCCGCATCCATCTTGGATAACACCATGGCACCTTTCAATCGGTCATATAGATCATCGATCCTCGACAACGGGTACTTGTTCTTTATCGTGACCTTATTCAACTATCATTAATCTATAGGATAAAAAACCATAATAGCACAGTTTAGTACAAATATGTACACCTATAGCACCAATGCAATCTTATTTCCTATAATAGCCCACTTTCCGGTGAAAGCGCCAAAATATTGGCGTATTTCTTGTTCCTAGGCAGGTGAAAGCGCCAAAAATTAGACGTTTTAGTCAGAAAATGTTTTAGAACAAATGCGCCAACTTTTTGGCGTTTTCAGATAAAGGCGCCAAAAATTTTGGTGTTTTCAGACTAACTGTCGTAATATGTTGTGGAGTCAACGATTGAATTCATAAAAAGCTAAAACTGAGGCGAGAATTAAAGCATCCATTCTTGAGCAGCAGAAAACTAATGATGAATCGAAGCATGAACTACTGACAAGAAAATGAGGAATTGGCATCCAGTGGACTTCTATTCCGATCGTTTGTGAGTGAGTCGAAAATCTAGAAGCCAACTGTGTGTGTGATCTAACAAACTATCCAGAAAGCCGATGATGAACACCGAAGCAATAAGAAGAAGAAGCCGATGATGAATCGAAGCTTGAAGAAAGAAGAAGAAGAAACTGACCATGAAGCGTAGCAGACAAGCTCCCTCTAGGGACATAATCGAAGAGTCATCTTTGGAGTAATAATACGCCCTGAGTGGCTGCACATTGAAGTGCCCATTAGCACCAGCAGCAGCTCTCGCCACGACCTTCATACACGCCTCGAACTCCCCTTTCCCAACCCCAACATTCTCCCCTCTGAGCCTCTTGACCACAACAATCGCCCCGTCCTCCAGCGTCGCCTTGTACGACGTCCCCAGCACACCTTTACCCAGCACCTCGGCAGAAGCCCTGAGGAGGTCCTCCAAATCGAAGTTGTACCAATCATGTGATGTATCGAGGACGACCAGCTTGTTCCTCTTGTCGCTGGACAAGCGAACGCCGCCTCCAAGGCCTCGGCCAACAGTTGGGTCATCCTTGGATGCCGAGGACGTCGTAGCTGTGTCGACCCCCCCCCCCGCCCCGCTGCCTGAGGCGGTTGATGTCGGGACCGGTTTTGGGGATTTTCCACCAACGCGATGGCGGCAGTAGGCTGTGAGGAGTAGTAGAGTGACTAGGAGCAGCAATGTGCCTCTGCCGGCGGCGATCGTGATAATCGCCGCTGTGGAAAGCCTCTTCCCTTTCTTGTTTCCGTTATTATAATTACTTGGCACATTGTCGCTTCCGCTCGATGGTCCTACTGCTGGGGCTGGTTCGGGTGCGCACGGTGGCAGTGGCTTCCCGCAGAGGCCAATATTCCCCGCAAACGCCTCAGGCGCATTTGTCTGAAAACACCAAAAATTTTGGTGCATTTATCTGAAAATGCCAAAAAGTTGGCGCATTTGACTAAAACGCCTAATTTTTGGCGCTTTTACCTGAAAACGCCTAATTTTTGACGTTTTTACTTGAAAACGCCAGAAAACTTGCGTTTTTACTTGAAAATGCCAGAAAACTTGGCGTCTTTGGTCCCAGGAAAAAGAAATACGCTAATATTTTGGCGCTTTCACCAGAAAGTGGGCTAAGATTGCATTGGTGCAACATATGTACATATTTTTACCAAACTGTGCTATTTTAGTTTTTATCCTAATCTATATAAAGCTTCATGGAACCATCCTTCTTCTTCACAAAAAACAAGGGAGCACCCCAAGGGAAAATTCTCAATCTGATAAAACCTTTCTCTAACCGATTTGCAACTATTTCTTCAACTCTTGCATTTCTAATGGTGCCATCATGTAAGGTTCTTGTGATATGGGTTGTGTTCCAAGAACAAGATTCATCTCAAAATCAATCTCTCTAGAAGGGGGAACCCCAGGAAACTCTTTAGGAAAGACATCCTCAAAATCTTGCACTACTGGAACCTCATGGATACTAGGACTCCTCACCTTGGTATCCACAACAAGTGCCAAGAAAGCCTCACATCTTTGTATCATCAACCTCTTTGTTGTCATAGCCGACACCAAACATGTAAGAAGAATCTTCTTATCTCCTTGTAAGATCCATAAAACATCCCCATCCTAGAACGTTGCCACCTTGGAACTACAATACAGAACAACGTTACACTTCTCTAAGGTATCCATCTCTAGGATCACATTGGATCACATTGAATCCATGCATGTCAAGTGGCATAAGGTCCACTTGAATGTTGTGTCCTGAAAAAGAGAGAATGCAAGATGGACACACCTCCCACAACTCAGAGGAACCAACAAGAGGGGTTTCAAGAAAAAGACTATCAATTCTATGACAAACACATAGATTATAACTACTTATCACCTCTCTGGTGATCAATGAGTGCATTGAACCTAGGTCAACCAAAATAGATACAAAAGAAGAAGTGGATAATTTAGAACGAAAAAGTTCCATCTAACATGTCATGACTCGTGGATTGACCACTCCCTCCGGCTGACTCATAGCATAGAATCTAGTCGTCACTTGGTGTCGTCCATGACCCCTACCAGCTAGCCCAAACGATCCTTCATGTGATTCTTAATTGTGTCCCCCACACCACCACCACCACCACCACCACCATTATTGTACTAATGTTGTTTGGAACCTTGCTAACTCTGACTCAGTTGTTGTGTCCCTTCTTCATCCTTCATAGGGCACACCCTCCTTATATTCCCTACTTGTCCACACTTGTGACAAGTCCCGGTGTCGTACTATGGCCTCGACGGCCCTGCCACCGACACTGATGCTGCATTGTGTGTTGCTACAAGCGGAAAGTTGTGACCTCTACCCTTACTTGGGGACCACTATGATGAAACTCCTAATCTCGGCTCAAAAAAAGTTGATCTCTGATGTGACTATGGTGACAAAAACCCTGACTTCTTATAGCCACCAAAAGACTATCCTTGGGATTGTGTTGGCCTCTTCCTAGCATTGGTTTCACGCTTCTCAATAGCAGACCTCCCAATCCTTCTTATAGACTCCACAAAGGTAGAGAACCTCTCTTTGTTCTCCAAAGTAGATGTTTTCATGCTAAACTCAGAGTTTGGACCCTTCTCGAACCTCTAAATCCTCTCTATCTCTATCACTGCCATGTGAGGACAAAACCTCAACAGCTCCATAAACTTCTTCTCATACTCGTTGATGGACATTGAACCTTGACGCAACTTCTCAAACTGCATTGTCTTCTCACCGAGAAGCATCTCTGGGAAGTAATAGCTCATAAGCGCTTGCTAAAACTCTTCCCAACCTACAACAACTCATGATTTCTTCTCTTATTATATGGCCCACCAGTGTCCAGCAATGCCCTTCAATAGAAAACATCATGATTCACCTTATCCTCTTCTGGGATGTTTAGGATCTTGAAAGCCTTCTCAAGTTCTATCAACCACATATCAACACCATTGGGGTCTGTTGTACCCATATACTCGATAGCCCCAACATACTACAACCTCTCATACGTCTTCCTAGAAACCTTGAGATTCCGCATTAGGGACGACTGTCCTAGCTTGAGGTACGGGCGCTCTATCGGCCAAATGTGTAATTGTTTCCATCAGTTGTCCAAACATGGGCTAAAAGGCAGGGTTTTCCATGGCTACAAGGTCAAACTGAGGCACTGCATGCTGCTTTGGCAGGTTATTTAAATGAAATAGATTAAACAGTTTAGGCAGATTAAGCAAAATAAGCAGATAGTATATAACCAACATGATTAATAGGATACTTAGATGAACCAAATAAGTTATTAGATTTTAAATAGTTGATCTCTCTTACCACATTATATAACAACTAAACAATATAAGAAACAAAGCAAGGGTTAACATTCAATGTGAATTGTGTTTAGCCCTAAACGGATATACTACACAACTATATTAAATCTTTTATTAAGCCATGGAGAGTTTAAGGTATACCACTCAAATTCCAATTGACCACTACTTAGTTGAAATCAGTTTCGTATAATATCTAGGAGAACCGGAATCCTAAGATCTCATTTTCCCTCAGTTAGTATGAGTCTGCCACAATGACATATGAGTCAAGCTACAAAACAGCCTAGTCCTCCCTTGGTATATAGGTCACGACACTAGTAAACCAGTGTATACAAAAACCCATCATCTGAGGTACAACCCAGGTCAGAAGACTTAGAGACCACTAATGTTAGAACACATTGGCAACGGCTAGGGTTAGAAAATTTCATCAACGACCTCTTGAGTTAGGGTTCATCAGTGACTGCTAGGGTTATGGTTCATCAGCGACTGCTAGGGTTACCAAAACTCATTGAACATCATGGAATCAGATCTTGGAGACCACATGAAGATACAAATCTTCACAACCAATCAAACTTCAAATCTCATCGACCACTTAGAGTAAAATCTTGGAAACCACTTAAGATCAAAACTTTGACGACCAACAAGAGATTCAAGTCTTAGCAACCAACATGGTTCAAAATCCTTGGCGGCCACATAAGAGTTCAAAACCTCAATGACCAGATAGGTCAACACTTAACGACCACATAGGTGAAATCTTGGCAACCACATAGATTCAAAATCTCATCGACCATATGGAGTGAGCATCTTACTGACCAACCATGAAGTCAAAATTCCTTGGTGACCATATGGAAACAAAACTTAGTAGCCATCATGGAATCACACATATATGCAAGATCTAGGGTTCACCGTCTTCAAGGAAGAAACATGCATCAAGGTCTAGGATTACCACTTCCATCAAGAAAATAATGCATACGGTTTAGAGTTCATCTAAGAGGATAACTACTCAAGAACCATCATACAAGCTCAAACCCTAGGTAAAGGTACATCTTTCTACTCAGAATAACATTTTTTAGGGCAAGATCGTATACATGCAAGATATGAGTAAGCAATAATCCCTAGAGAAAGTTATATAACTTGCCTTAGAGAAGATGAAGAAACTCCAAATAGAAATTTAGCTTGAAGAAAGAAGGTAGAAACTCTAGATTGAGCATTCTCTTCAGATTCCTTTTCTAAGAAAGGAAGCAAACCCTAGGTCAAGGAAGCAAGAAAGAGGTGTTCTTCAAGCTCTAGCACAAGTTTATCCAAAAATCCAACCAAGAAGAAGATAGAGGAAGGTAGGAAAACAAGGAAAATGAAGGAAAAGAGGGAGATATCACTTACTTAGGTTAAGAAACCAAGCAAGGAAGAACCAAATGACCTCAGTTGGGGTAGATCAAAACCCAAAGTGCACATGCAAGCAAGATCGGCTTCCTTCTTCAACCTTGAGCTCTTCTTTTGCCACCGAGCAAGAGGGGACATGCTACAAAGCAATAAGAGAGAAAGAGTGTTCAAAGGGTTTGGTTGCATTAGAAGAGGGAGGTATATATGGCTATGGGTGAGAGAGAAGAGAAGGCAGAGGTGTCTAGCCATGTTTGTCATGCGTCTAAGGTCAAAAAATCTCATCCATGCAAGCATCCATACATGAAAATAAGTTGGCCATATAGATCAGAATGCAATGACCACATCAAGAAAACTCATCGATCAAGGAGATAAAAAAATCATACCGACCACATAGACTTCTTGGCGACCAAGATGATCAGAAATCCAAATGACTACCAACCTAGGATTTTTGGCGACCAAGATGAATTCAAATCTCATCGACCGCCAACCCTAGGTGTCTCAATAAAGATTGAAGACCTCAAACACTAGGGTTCACTAGAAAAATATTGGAATCCGCCAACAATAAGTGACTCAACACTCAAGGTCAACCATGAGTTAGGGCATCTATGAGAGCAAACCTAATCTCAACACAAGATGTCACCACTCAAACCAATATGTAACAAGGCACCCCAAAGAACAACTACATCAAACATGATATTAAAACATGTAAGGTAAAACAAGCATGTGACAAATTGCAAGAAAAACCCTAAATATGGGTAAATTGCATAAAAGCCCCAAACAAGCACATATATGCATAACTTGCTCAAACAATGTCCAAACTGGACCAAACTTGAAACTTAATCTTGTCACATGATATCAAAGAAATATCTTAAGATTTTCAACTTCCAAATATGATAAGCAAGAATGTTCAAACATAAAGAAAGGTCAGGGGTCTTACACCACTTGTCCACATATGTAATAGGTTGGAGAGTTGGGACCTTAAAACTTCCCTCAATGGTGTTGTCCACATGTTGGACACTATGGTGGTTATAATGCAGAACTAGGTGTCACTTACCTCTACAGACTTGACTTGTCATTGTCATTGAGCCTTTAATGGCTTCTCTCTATGGCTAATACCCTTTTCTACTACTTCCACTACCTCTTCCTCTATATCTATGTGTTGTGTTCTGGATAACACACTGAATGATGATATAGATATAATAATATGATAGGGTGGTGGTCTATTGGTTCATAGTTGAGTGATGGGACCTATTTTGTACAATTCTATTCTTGACATTTTTGGGGGTTTCCCTCTTCTCTAGCAAATGTGGCCCTTTGCACCATTCTCAATGCATCTATAAAATCATGGAAGTAGTTATATATTTACAATGTATATCTTCTCTTACATGATATAGTTATACTCCCTCTTTAAATCTACAAATCTTATCCTTTCTTTAACATACAGTTGTGCATGAAATCCCATGAGATTTAGTAAATGAAATTCATACAATGTGATTGACATATAAATGAAGGATCCTAACCAACCCTAGTAAGAAGAATATAGAGAAGCAACTATAATTTACATGAGGTTTTCTTTCAAGTCCTTGGACTAATTGTAATAATTACACTTATGTGCAATTGATCCTTTCTTAAAGCTAATCTAGATGTGACCATATAGGCATCATAGTACATTGGATATGGATTCAGTAATCATGTTACAATCCATAAGAAATAAGTGGTGTCTAGTTACATATAATCACTACCTAAGTAGTATGATTATTTGGACAAGAATAAACATAAACGACCAATGCTAGTGTGTGGTATAATCCCTTTGTCATAGATATATAGATTCATCTGGATGTTACTAGACCTATCAAATTATGTCAGAATCTGCAAGCACCCATGGGTCAACCCATTTAAGTTGAGTTCCACTGAAAATTACCCAAACTCATACCCATTTGTTTAGTTAGCGGGTTTCATGGGTGGTCCATGTCCCATTGAAAATTACCCAAACATAAACCCATACCCATACCCATCTTTTAGTTAGTGGGTTGCATGGGTGGCCTTGGGGCACCCACGGGTGACATGCTTTACTAAATAAATTACATAAAAATAAATATAATAATCAAATACTACTCAATATAAATATAATGATCTATACTACCCATTAATTTTTAAGGAGTTCATGTGCAAACTCTAACTTTTTCAACATGAGTTGATATCTGAGAGAGAGATTTAGAGGAAAAAATCCATGTCTAGTTTACTTTCAAATTGATCTATAAAACTTAATATAGAGTTCTAGTACAAGTTACTAACTCTAGTATATCGATCGTAATCATACACTAGAGAATTTTAGTTATACATTAGAGAATTTTACTCTGGAAAAAGGTATGTGATTGAATGGTTATAAAAACTGAACAACTTACATTTTTATTTGATAGCAATAATGTATATAGTTGTTGTTTTTATGCTATATTACATTCAAAAAAATGCTAAAGAGGATGGTCTTATTTTACAGATAGAATAGAAACTTGCAAAATATATTTTATTGAACTCATATTATATGGGAAACCATGGTTGACCCACAACCCAGTGAGTTAGGCTTAGATTTATCTTTGTCTGACCCATTTAGAATTGATTCTAATATTGACCCACACCCATGAGACCCAAACCTGCAATGACCAAACCCACCCACCCGTTCTGTAGGTCTAGATGTTACATATGAGCTCAATATCACATGCCACTCACATGAGCATGGCCATGCATTTATCTAGTCTCATTTATCAAGAGACTCATGATCTAACTCCCATTATATGGGAAGGACAAATTCCTTCTACGCCAATCACAATGTATGGCACAAATTTTGTCACACCATATCATTCCCTTTATGGAACCCCTCTTCAAGATCATGTTCAACACTATTAAAGTATGGCACTCATCACATCTCCATTTTAGAGACTTCATTACAAAGGACCAGTACGCCAATTTTGTATCCAAATCTGATTATGACTATCATATAACAATCCAACAATCCATCTCAAGGTGGGTAATCCAATGCACTTGTTGACTAACAAGTATCTATGTGTCTAACTTGGTGTCTAATACCTATGACCCAACAAACATGTCTATTAGTCACCATACATACTAAGTCTTCATGTGTGCTATTGTTTTCCAATTCACAATAACAATTGACGAGGGATAGTAAGGAATATTGTTATTAACACCCATTCGGATACCATATTAAAGACACATACTTGAAGTCCCATGATTTGAGCTAGTCATTTTAGGGATAGTTGTTATTAACATTAATGTTGTGGATAAAAGGTGCATCCACTAATGGAATATCCTCTATTTGATCCAATTAAAACTAAAAATAATCCCTATAACCACCCTATGATGAATAGATTGTAGGCCATATACACCAACAAATTCCGCATTTGGAATAGTTCAAAACAAACTCATAGCATAAAGGTATTACAAATAAGTGACTTTTTCTATTGAAACCATAGTCATAAAATACGATGTGGCATCCAAATATGTTAAAACATTAATAGAAGTAGTTTCATACGTAATTGGTTGAATCTAAGTTATTACTACTTTGGGTAACACAACTTCAGACTAATTCATTGCATATACTCTTCATGTTGATTAAGCTTTCCTCCGCTTCCTTTTTGTCTACACTATTCCACAACATTTGGTTACAAAATTCCATTTGTGATAGTTAACCATGTTACTACTTTTTTGATGTTGCTACTATAGTTGATGCTACCATGTTGATATTTTTCATGGTGTCTATAGATGTGACCTATGGGACATCCCCTTGTGTAAGGTCCCACTTGTCCACATACTTAACATGCTAAAGAGTTGGGACCTTTGAATTTTCCTCAATCAAATCATCCACATTTTGGACACTATGGCGGTTCTAAGACATAACTAGGTGTCAAATTCCTCTATGGGCTTGGCTTTTAATTGTTGCTGAGAATGTAATGGCTTCTCTCTATGGATGGCAACCTCTACTACTACCTCCATTACCTATTACTCTATCTCAAATTGGTTTTGGTCTAGAGAATACACTGAATGATGCCATTTTTCTACTGATATGATTGGGTGGTGGTCCATTGATTCACAATTGAGTGTTGGAACCTAATACATACAATTATGTTCTTGACTTTTTTAGTGTTCCCTTTTCTCTAGCAAAGTTGAGCAGTTCTAAACTTTTGAATGCATATACAAAAGCATGGAAGTAGTTAAAACATTTTGTAATACATATCTTCTCTTGAATGTCAAGATCTAGTTCCTATGTAAGTATATAAGTCTCATCAAATATTGTTACATATAGTTGAGCATAAAACTCCATAAGATATAGGAAACAAAATTCATATAGTGTGATCGACATGTTTCCTTGTTTTATATTCTTGAACTGTCTCAATTTATCACATATAATATATGTTCTAGGATAGTATTGAGACTCATAACTCCTCTTAAGTTCATTACATGAAGTGATTTACCCACACCCTGTGTCTATTCAAGTTCCCACCAATAACTAGCACTACATTCTAAAAGAGAAAATGCACGTTCTACTTTGTCATCCATAAGTACATGTGCCAATCTAGACATCTTCTATGTCTCAAATAGCCATGTGTCATATTCATTCAGGTCCAAATTGTAGGGAAGTCAAATGTTCCAATTTTCCTTAGCCTTTCATATGGCTTGCTTAGATCCATTACTGGATATGGTTGCGTACTTGTGGTTTCATGCCACATGCCATTTGTGTTATGGAAATCATCATTCCTCAAGAAATTGGGTGCAACTCAGGCATCACTTGCATCACAAGTATAGCTTGAGTTTGTGGTGTAGGGGTTGCACTTCTTCACCTACTACATATTCTATAAATGAAACTTATTCTTCCTTATTTGAGTGGGGTACATGTTGAGGTGTACAAGGTGACACCAACTTGTCTTTCTGGGGCACCAAAAGTCCACTTAGACCAGGGTATTGGCTTTCACCATGTCCCCATCTACCACTAGAAGAAAGGGCATACATTATCGTTCATAGTTTAGGAAGAAAACTCAACTCATCTTGTACATATAGGAAAACATATAGTTTTATACCTCATTGTAGGGTGTCACTCCCAATAGCCAATATTACCCTAATTATTAGGGGTAGTCCAACCCATCTCTAAGAACACGTGCATCTGAAAAAAGAAGAATGAAGAGTGATTATCAAAGCATTAAAATAACTATCAAAGTCAAATGTTAAAAATACCAAATTGATTACCATATATCAATATATTCCATTTCTCATCATGAATATATACTTCTATCTCTAAAATTAATATCAATCTATGAAACAAACATTGTTATGTGGATCATACTAACTAAATATTATATAGAAAACTCAGACCATGCAATCCCAAAACCCACAAGATAGGAACCATCCAACTCACACACACAACTAGAAAAATGTACACCATCTTCACCTCATATGGTGAAGTCACTCATGTTGCTTCCTAGGAAGATGAGTGAATAACTCAACTTCAAGACTTGTAGATTTTGTCAATGAATTAATTAGCCATTGTTAAAGTGAGCATGTACAATAACAAATTAGGAGATTGCATTATTTGATCTTGTTATAGTAGATGTTCAATTTTGAATATATAGAAGTGACATGAATGACAATAAACAAGCAAGTGTATCTACTACATTCTTTTTCTCTTTTGATTATACCCCAAAACACTTGCCATGTACCTAACCAAGTAGAAGTTGGAAGGATATGATCATGTACATGAATTAATATATATACCTTAGGGTTTAGCCAACCATTCTAAGAAAAACAACACAATCTAGGTCATCTACAAAACTAGCCTCTGGCATCCACATCTCTCACTTCCACTCATTGGTACTAGTATGGGTTGTTTCATATCTATAATGACCACCACCAAACCGACAGCCAAATCATTACTAAATATGCAGAATAATCATAAGAATCAGATTAACAAAAAAAATCAATAAAAATTAAAACCATTTTTTTTTGCAAAGAGATCCATTTCCAGGAAAAACTCTTTAAGGAAGAACCAAAACCTGATATTCACATTGATCATATATTGTACATACAATGTACCATCTCTTCTCTAGGATAACATATAACAGTTGCTTTCTCAAAACATATACATAAAGCAACAACAAACCTCGAGGCATACCGGACGGAGAAAGCTATTGCCACAGTGGAAGGAAAAGTGGGAAAGTTTGTAGAGGTGGACTCAAATGAAAGTACATGGGACCGGGCTAGGAGGGCCAAGGTGATAATAAATGTCACTCAGCCTTTAAAGATGAAACAAAGAATGAAAGATGTAAAAGGGATGATCATGGAGGTCGACATCCGCTACGAACGACTTCCAAACTTTTTCTATGAATGTGGGCGTATAGGCCATGTGCAAAAGGAATGCAAAGTAGCTGATACCGGTACAGATGAAGCGTGGGGTAGCTGGCTACGAGCCTCCCCTAGAAGACAAAGAAAAGGTTCAGAAGCCACTGCTTACGAATCATGGAAAAGGCATCTGGTTGGGGAGGAAAAAGGAGGACAAAAGATAAAAGAATCATGTACCTCGAAAAAGCTGGAAATAAACAAGGAGAAGGGGGAAAACTGTAACACGGGGCAACAGAATCACGAGGCAGTAAAGGAAAGCACAGGTGGAAGCAATAAAGAAGAACAGGGGCCTGGCAGAACAACAGAGAAAGATCTCTTGGGGGTTTAAGAGGACGACGAGGCCGAGCCATCACCAGGGACCACAGACATAAATGATAGTCTGGGTGCTACTATCCAAATCAGCAGTAAATCTCAAGGAGGACATGTGAATCCCAAAACTTCCCCCATTTTATTAGCCTTGATTACAGATCTTGAAGAGGGTAGAGAGGAAAGGAGTACGGTTTCTACTAGGAAACTAAAAGAGACGCTCAGAAGCAGTGAAAATGCAACTCAAGTGTTTGTAACAAAGCCACAAAGAGAAACACAGGCCAAACAGAATAAAGCAACAAATCCTAAACAGAAGACGAGAAAAGTTAAGATCAAGCGGAAGGAGGCTTTTATGGTGGGCCAAACAGCCACAAGGGACAATGCAAATGAAAGAAAAAAAAGAAGGAAACAGGGAGACATGGGACCGGAAGAGAACAACGATGAAGGAAGATATAAAAAAATCATGAGAAGCGCCAACAATGACATGGAGTGGGTTAAATACCCTAGCCAAGTAGCGGGTCCTGATGGGAATCATGCCCGTGAAGAGCAATGAAGCTCTTGAGTTGGAACTGCCAAGGTTTGGGCAACCGAGGCACGTTCCGCACCCTCCGACGCATGTGTTGGAGGGAACGCCCGGAAATCATTTTTCTGATGGAAACAAAAATTAAAGCTACTGACCTGGAGGAGATAAGAAAGAAGTGTGGTTTCGACAATGGGGTCTACCTTAGCAGTACTGGGAGAGCCGGGGGGATGGGGTTCTGGTGGAATGATACAGATATCGCGGTGGTCTCATACTCTAAGCATCATTTTTGTGCGGATGTCAAAGGCAAAGGTGATAAAGAGGACTGGAGATGTGTGGGGATCTACGGCTGGCCGGAAACTCAACACAAAACTAAAACTTGGGCCCTTATGAAAGACATCAAGCAAAGCTCTTACCTTCCCATTGTTTTCATTGGTGATTTCAACGAAATAACGTGTCACGATGAAAAAGTGGGAGGGGCTATGAGAGAAGATAGGTGTATGGATAACTTCAAAGAAGCTATTGACTGCTGCGGTCTTGCTGATCTAAACTACAAAGGCAAATTGTTCACCTGGTTTAGAGGTAAGAAACCGGAGACTATGATTATGGAGAGATTGGACCGGGTGCTAGCTTGTCAAAACTGGTGCTTAAACTTCCCAAATGTTATAGTTGAACATATGCTCAGAATAAACTCAGACCATGCTCCTATTCTGCTATCAAACTATAAAAAAAAAGAAGAAAAGAAGATTTGATATATCTTTCAAGATGGAACATATATGGCTGAATGACCCGGAGTGTGGCGAAATAGTAAAAGAAAAATGGCCTGTTGTCAACAATAATATCATACAGCAGATGAATAATTGTTCGAAGGCTCTGGATGAGTGGGCAAAGAGAAAGTTTGGCAACATTGATGACGAACTTAGAAAGGCTGAAAAGCATCTGCTAAGGGACCAAGCTAAACCCATGACGGCTGACAATATAAAGAAATGTCGTAACCTATGTGAAAAAATAAACAAGACACAACAGCTGAAAGAAACTTACTGGTACACGAGAGCAAAGGTCAGAGAAATGAAAGACGGCGATCAAAACACGGCTTACTTCCACAATAAAGCGTCCCAAAGAAAAAGGAGAAACAATATCAAATGCATTATGAATGAGAATGGGGTCTGGAAACATAATGATGAGGATATTGATCAGGTTGTGGTTTCTTACTACAAGGATTTATTCAACTCTGTAGGTGTTGATGATACCAGGGAGTTATTGGCGGATATGAAAAGAGTCATTACTCTGGATATGAACAAGTCCCTAGAAAGGGCACCAGACAATAGTGAGATAAAGAAGGCTATGTTTGATATACATCCCAACAAAGCCACGGGTCCCGATGGTCTCCATGCTAGCTTCTTCCAAACCTATTGGGCGATTGTGGGCAACGATATCGCTTCTTATATAAAAGGATGGTGGAAAGGAGAAAGGGAGTTGAAAGATATTAACACGACCAATATAGTGTTGATACCCAAGTGCAAAGATCCGGAGGATATGACAAATTTCAGACCTATCAGCCTCTGCAATACTATCTATAAGACGATTTCAAAAATTCTTGCTAACAGAATCAAGCCTCTTATGCATGAGATTATATCTCCTAACCAAAGCGTTTTCATCCCGGGACGTCTCATCACCGACAATGCTCTCGTTGCTTTTGAAAATTTTCACAAAATGAAGAGAAAAACAAAGGGGAGAAAAGGTCAAATGGCGATTAAACTGGACATGAGTAAGGTGTATGATCGGGTCGAATGGGTTTTTATCATCGAAGTCATGGAAGTGCTGGGGTTTGGCAAAACGTGGTGTAAGAAAATTTATGAATGTATCAGTAGCGTATCTTTCTCTTTCTTAGTAAATGGTTGCAAATGGGGACATGTTGTACCCAAAAGAGGGCTCCGTCAAGGAGATCCCATCTCGCCTTACCTCTTCCTTTTTTGCGCAGATGTTCTTTCCCATCTGATTAATAGGTCTGCTGTGAGAGGAGCCATTACAGGGGCTCGTGTGTCGCGGAACAGTACAAGTCTCACTCACTTGTTCTTTGCGGATGATAGCATTCTCTTTGCGAAGGCTAACCACCATGAGGCCGAAGAAATAGCTTCCATCATGAGCTACTACGAAAGGGCCTCAGGACAGAAAATAAACTATACCAAGACAGAGATTTCCTTCAGCAAAAATGTCCCTGAAAGCACAAGAAGTGGCATCCAATTCATTCTCAAGGTGAAACTAGTTGAATCCCATGAAAAGTATCTTGGGCTGCCTACCATCATAGGTAGATCGAAGAAGAAGATTTTCAGTGAGCTCAAACAAAGGATCTGGAAGAAAATCAATGGTTGGAAGGAAAGGATGCTCAGCCAAGCGGGTAAAGAGGTTTTGATAAAATCTATAATACAAGCTATCCCCACTTATATGATGGGTGTGTTTAGAATACCGGATAATATCATTGATGACATAAACAAGATGCTCGCAAATTTCTGGTGGGGACACAAGGGCAGCCAAATAAAAATGCATTGGGTTTCATGGGCCAAGATGTGTCATTTAAAGGTAGAAGGTGGTCTCGGGTTCAGAGATTTGAAGGTTTTCAACATTGCTATCCTTGCAAAACAAGCTTGGCGTCTCTTTACGGATCCAAACTCCATAGCTGCTCGTGTTCTGAAAGCCAGATATTTTAACATGCTTACCTTTCTGGAGTCTAGTCGTGGCTACGATCCCAGCTATACTTGGCGCAGCATCTGGGGGGCCAAGTCTCTGCTTTTAGAGGGGTTGAGGTGGAACATTACGTGTGATTCTGAGGTAAGAATTTGGAATGCTAACTGGATACCAGATAGACAGGGTTGTGGGATCTCAGTCAGTGTAAACCAGGACAGGCTTCCTGCCTTGGTCAGGGATCTCTTTGATAGCTCAGGCGAATGGTGTTGGGGATGTTGTACCAATACAGTCTCGGATGTGATGAAAAGTTGTCACGGAAGCGCTACCAACAAGCGTATAAAACCCAAAGAAGAAAAACACCAGATTTAACGTGGAAAACTCTCCCCTCAATAAGGAGAGAAAAACCACGGGGCAATCCCACTAATAAGCACTATGTAATAAAATTACAACTCACACCTCCCAGATTTAATTACCCCTAAATCCGGGTAGCAACAGCCAACCGCTACTTTGCTTCAAGGCAAAGTCGCTGGCCCTCTCTTATAAACCAAGAGAGCTTCTCTACCAGTTGTTCTTGTTCTCTGGCACCCTCTACCACAGAAGGCACCAACAAGCAACTGGAGAACTCACACCTCAACCGGTGGATAATCCAAAGGCCTCCCCAGGGGCCTCTATTTATAGGCCTCCATGCATGTGATTGCAACCAGGAATTCTAGTCCTAGTTCGAATCCTAGTCCAACTGCATGTTGCACATAGGAAGTCATATTCCTACTATTCAAGATTTGACTCCTATTAGGATTGGTAGCACAAACCAACCCTCCCAAGTCTAAATCCCACTAAGACATGGGCTGGATTATATTCCTAATCCCAACAATCTCCCCCTCCAGCCCATGAGGGAGATGTGGTCTTCAGCGATCATCATTGGGAATGTACACCGCAGAGCTTCTTACAAAGCTCTAGCTTGTCTCGTGTCACCACCTTGGTCATCATATCAGAAGCATTCTTCTCAGTATGGATCTTTTTCAGAGTCAACAACTTCTTCTCTATAACATCACAAAGCCAGTGATATCTCACATCAATGTGCTTTGTCCGTGCATGATGCATTGTGCTCTTGCTCAAGTCAATGGCACTCTAACTATCACAGAAAATAGTCTGGTCAATCTGAATCATCCCCAGCTCCCTTAGAAATCTCACCACCCAGAGAATTTCTTTTCCTACTTCCGCTGCTGCAATGTATTCTGCCTCTGTAGTTGAAAGTGCAACACACTTCTGCAACCTGGACTGCCAAGATATGGCTCCCCCTGCAAAAGTGAAGATATACCCAGAAGTAGATTTCCTGTGATCTATATCACCTGCCATGTCAGCATCAACGAATCCCTTTAGAACTGGTTCCGAACCACCAAACATCAAACACGTGTTGCTCGTGCCTCGTAAGTATCTGAAGATCCACTTGACCGCCTCCCAGTGATCTTTTCCAGGATTTGAGAGAAACCTGCTCACAACGCCAACTGCATGAGCAATATCAGGACGGGTACACACCATTGTGTACATCAAACTCCCTACAACAGAATAATAGGGAATCCTTGCCATCTCCTCCTTTTCCTCATCAGTAGATGGGCATGACTTCTTACTCAGCTTGAAGTGACCTGAAAGTGGAGTCCCCACGACTTTGGCTTTGCCCATGTTAAACCGCTCAAGTACCCGTTCAACATAACTCTGTTGTGACAACCACAACTTGCGTTGTGTCCTATCACGTGTGATCTGCATCCCCAAAATCTATCGTGATGGTCCCAAATCCTTCATCTCAAAGGCTTTGGAAAGCTCTGTCTTCAATTTTCTGATCAAACTGGGATCCTGACCCACTATCAACATGTCATCCACATAGAGTAGTAGAATAATGAACCTGTCATTGGGAAACCTCCTGATGTAGACACATGGATCTGCACTTGTCTTCTGGTACTCGTGACTCTGCATGAAAGAATCAAACTTCTTGTACCACTGTCTAGGAGCCTGTTTCAACCCGTACAAACTCTTCTTTAATTTGCAGACTAAGTGGTCTTTCCCCTTGACTTTAAAACCTTCTGGCTGCTCCATGTAGATCTCCTCTGTAAGGTCTCCGTGAAGGAAAGATGTCTTCACATCCATCTGCTCAAGCTCCAGATCTAGACTAGCAACCAAGCCTAGAACCAATCTGATAGAACTCATCTTCACAACCGGAGAAAATATCTCATCAAAATCCACTCCTGGTCTTTGACCAAGGCCCTTGACAACAAGTCTGGCTTTGTATCTAATATCACTACCAGTGTCGTCATTCTTCATCCTATAGACCCACTTGTTCTTTAGTTCTCTCCGACCCTTGGGAAGTGCCACAATCTCATAGGTGTCATTATTCTGCAAAGAATTCATCTCCTCCTGCATCGCCTGATGCCACTGTACTCTGTCTCTATGAGTTTGTGCCTCCTGAAAAGTATCTGGCTCCCCCTGATAAGTAAGCAAGATATACTGAGATGCCGGATATCTGGATGAAGGATGACGTACTCTGTCAGACCTCCTTAGCTGCTGCTCTGAGGACTCTGTCTGGTCCTGATCCTGCTCCCCCTGCCCAGAAGTCTCTTCCTGTGAAGTTGAATCACTCGTCTGTGCGTTTGGAACTGGACCACTTGATGTGCTATCACTCTGCTGCTCATGGTGATTATGTTACTCTTCTTCATCATCAGAAGACTGCACCTGTGAAGAAGCTGAATCATCCTCATACTCATCGTCTGAAGAACTGTCACCTGATCCCGTAGCCTCTGCATCATCAACCTCAGGCTCTGTCACTGTCTGACTCTCACAGAAAGTCACATCTCTGTGTCTGGTCATGGTCTTTTTCACTGGATCCCATAACCTATACCCAAACTGTTGATCTCCATAGCCAAGAAAGATACATGGCACCGCTTTATCATCCAGCTTTTGCCTCTTTTCCTTGGGAACATGAGCATATGCCTTGCATCCAAATACTCGGAGATGTGAGTAGGATGCATCCTTACCTATCCATACATGCTCAGGTATATCAAACCCCAAAGGAACTGATGGAGATCGATTTATCAGATAGCAGGCAGTTCTCACTGCCTCACCCCAAAATGTCTTTGGCAACTTTGCAGTCTTCAACATGCATCTGACTTTCTCGACAATAGTACGGTTCATCCTTTCAGCTGTACCATTGTGTTGTGGTGTGCCGGGCTTTGTCCTCTCATGTCGTAGGCCATGCTGCGTGCAGTACGCCTGGAACTCCCTGGAGGTGTACTCTCCTCCATTGTCCGTTCGGAGACACTTTAATTTTTCACCGGTCTCCCGCTCTACCATGGCATGGAACTTTTGGAAACATTGAAAAACCTGATCCTTGGTCTTCAGCAAGTAGACCCACACCTTCCTAGATGCATCATCAATGAATGTGACAAAATACTTATTGCCTCCCAGTGAAGCCATCTCAAACGGACTGCAGACATCCGAATGAACCAACTGTAGAAGCTTTGACTTCACCGCAGACCTTGTCTTAAAAGAAACTCGTCGTTTCTTTCCTGTCTGACATGCATCACATGAACTGAGACCACTATCCTTGCCACAAGGAATCAACCTCTTCTTGGATAGAAGATTCAAGCCCTTCTCACTCATGTGTCCTAACCGTTTGTGCCATAGATCTGTCTGGTTATCCTCAACTGCATGTATACTGCCGTCTCTAAGTACTTTGAGCTTGGTCTTGTATAATGTGCGAGACAGTTTGCCAAGTACAATAACCAAAGCCCCCTTGGTGATCTTGCATTTGCCGCCACCAAAATCAAGATGACAACCTTCTCTATCAAAGAAAGAACCAGAGATCAAACTCAGCCGTAAATCTGGAACGTGACGAACATCCTTCAGCGTGAGCGTGCAACCAACACTTGTCTGAACACAAATGTCACCAATCCTGACAATTCTAGAGAAGCTGGAATTTCCCATGTTCACCCTCCCAAAGTCTCCCCTCCTGTATGAAGTGAAGAACTCCTTACTTGGTGAAACATGATAAGAAGCTGCAGTATCCACCACCCACTCAGAATCATCCTCATCAGCATGCAAACACTGTTCTTGGACTGTTAAGACCACATCGTCATCATCGCACCTATCATCTGAGATCGTCGCTGTAGTATTCTTGTCGTCATCTTGCTTGTCTTTGGCTTCAGACCCATGTTTCTTTTTCCAAATCTTGCAATCTCTTTTGAAGTGACCTGGCTTGCCGCAATGGAAGCACCCTCTACCATTCTTTGACTTGGATCTACCACGAGACTTCTCACGGTCTTGGGATTCACCGCGGCTCTTAGATCTACCATGATCTCTCGCTCTATCAATGTCTCTGCCCTCTGTGAAGTGCACCTCTGATCCACTGTCGTCTGAGGCTCGTCATCGAGTCTCTTCATTCAGTACACTGCTCTTCACCTGGTCAAGTTTCAACTTGCCCTCTTGTGCAGAATTGCTGACTGTCACTACGAGTGTCTCCCAACTGTCCGGTAGCGATCCTAGAAGAAGTAGAGCCTGAAGTTCATCATCAAGAACCATCTTCATGGACCCCAACTGATTTACAAGGCTTTGGAATTCATTCATATGCTCGGCGATGTTTGTACCATCCCGGTACTTGAGGTTCACCAACTTTCAGATCAAGAAAGCTTTGTTTGTGGCAGTCTTCCGCTCATATAACTTCTTGAGCTTTTCCCACAGATCTTTGGCATTGGTCTCTTCTGAGACGTGATGGAATATGGAGATGTCGAGCCACTTCCGCACTGTTCCGACGGTTTTCCTGTTTAGCTTCTTCCAATCTGCATCAGATGTAGTCTCTGGCTTTTGTCCCTCTATCGGATCGTATAGATCTTTGCAATAGAGAATATCCTCCATCTTGGGTTTCCAAATCTGCCAATTTGTGCTTGTCAACTTTATCATCGTCGCACCTTCATCTTTCCCCATCTGGACTTGTATCTACAACCTCGCTCTGATACCACTTGTTGGGGATGTTGTACCGATACAGTCCCGGATGTGACGAAAAGTTGTCACGGAAACGCTACCAACAAGCGTATAAAACCCAAAGAAGAAAAATACCAGATTTAACGTGGAAAACTCTCCCCTCAATAAGGAGAGAAAAACCACGGGGCAATCCCGCTAATAAGCACTATGTAATAAAATTACAACTCACACCTCCCAGATTTAATTACCCCTAAATCCGGGTAGCAACAGCCAACCGCTACTTTGCTTCAAGGCAAAGTCGCTGACCCTCTCTTATAAACTAAGAGAGCTTCTCTACCAGTTGTTCTTGTTCTCTGGCACCCTCTACCACAGAAGGCACTAACAAGCAACTGGAGAACTCACACCTCAACCAGTGGATAATCCAAAGGCCTCCCCAGGGGCCTCTATTTATAGGCCTCCATGCATGTGATTGCAACCAGGAATTCTAGTCCTAGTTCGAATCCTAGTCCAACTGCATGTTGTACATAGGAAGTCATATTCCTACTATTCAAGATTTGACTCCTATTAGGATTGGTAGCACAAACCAACCCTCCCAAGTTTAAATCTCACTAAGACATGGGCTGGATTATATTCCTAATCCCAACAAATGGGACTGGACGTTGGTGTCTAATATTTTTAACGACAACCAAAAGACTATTATTATGAGCCTACCTATCTCCCTCCGATCTGAAACAAAGATGTATTGGTATCCTACTCAAGAGGGCTCTTTTACGGTAAAGTCAGCCTATTGGCTCGGTTTTAACGGCCATCTGCGTTTTGGCAGGAACTCGCCCAGTATTTTGGGGGACAGTATTTGGGAGCGGATCTGGCAGACCGATATGCATCCAAAATTAAAGCACTTCATGTGGCGGTGCTGCTCTGACAACCTTCCAACTAAACTGAATCTATATGCCAGGCACATTGGGGTTTCTCCCACCTGTGAGGTGTGTAGCATGGATCCCGAATCAACTTATCACTGTCTTCTTCAATGTTTTTATGCCAGAATGATTTGGTTGGACTCCCCCCTAGCTCATCTTATAAGTACGGGACCCAGCTCTGATTTCGTTTCCTTAACAGGCTGGGTTTTTACAAAATTAGATAGTCAGCAGTTAAGTGAGTTTACTGCGACTTGCCTTGCAGCTTGGATGTGCCGCAATGAAATTTTACACAGAAGGTGGTGGTTCCGGCTGTTGTCTATCATGGTATCTTGCACTGGGCCAAAAGCTACAATACAGCCAGAGTTTCTGGCTACAGACTGAAGTCGAGCCAGGCTAGAAGTAGCTGTACGTGGAAGCCACCCCTAAAAGTCCAGTTAAAAATAAATGTTGATGCTGCGTTTACTGCTGATAAAAAAGTCAGGTTGGCGGCTGTTATTAGAAACCACGAGGGGGCTTACGTGCTGATGGGAGTCAAGACTTCTAAATGTTGCTGGAGTCCGTTCATAGCAGAGGGACAAGCAGCCCTTTACGACTTGCAACTAGCAAAGAAGTTAAATGCTACCTGCATAGTGCTGGAATCCGATGCTTCCACGGTGTGTCAAAGAATACAGATGGGCTCTCAGGGCTTCAGTCCGGCTATGATGCTTTTCAAAGACATCCAGGCACTGGGTAATA
The DNA here is from genome assembly GCA_963693085.1 of Alisma plantago-aquatica. Lineage (NCBI taxonomy): Eukaryota > Viridiplantae > Streptophyta > Magnoliopsida > Alismatales > Alismataceae > Alisma > Alisma plantago-aquatica. The sequence continues at coordinate 681,106,939 of OY856413.1, read as the reverse complement.
GTTTTAGATCTTTCTCCATCAACCATACTTTCTGGGAAGGGAATGGCATTGCGCACAATCTGGCAAAAACGGGACTTGGTGAAAATCAGGAGATTGCGATATCTTGTAATTTTCCTTTCACCGCAGAAGAGAACATTGTATCAAATCATCTTTAATACAACGATCGCTTTCCTATCAAAAAAAAACCTCGAGGCATACAAGACAAAATCTTAGATTGTTCATAAAACCAATACGTACTAAATCCAAGGACCTGAGAGTACAGAGACGACACATAGGACTTCTATCTACAAGACACGACAGACTGTACACTCAACTTGAGTTGTCACTGCTATCCCTGTTGTTGTTGTTCTTTCTCTGCAGTACGATATCAATCCCCCTCGTGCACATCCACCAAAAAAATGTGAATCCCACGGGGTGAGACAATTGTCCCAGTGAGAGATATAACTCTCCACCAAAAATGTTATTATCATAGTTAAATAGTATTAAACTGAGCAGAGGATAAGCAATTTAGAACATTATCATATTTTAAAGCATTGCAACTATCTATGATAGAGCAGCAATTCATCTATTCTCTTTATAAAGAATAGGAAGAACATGTATATCATTTACCCATCATACTACATCAACATCTCAAGCTTATCCTGTGATACTCATTATCATGATATGACATCCATGAATCATTCTCATTTCTATCTGTCGGCCTCAACCAATTTGCTAATCAGATATTGAATTGTACCAGTCATGTGAATATACATCATCATCATCTGTCCAGGTATTGGCTTTGCCAATCCTGTGAGGTTATTCCAGGCATTGGACTATGCCAATCCTGTGCAACTATTACAGGTATTGGACTATGCCAATCCTTTGATATTACAACCATGTATTGGGTAATTACCAATCTTGTGATTAACAACCAGACATTGGGTTATTACCAATCATGTGATTAACAGCCAGGCATTGGGTTATCAACCAAGCATTGGGTTATTACCAATCTTGTGATTAACAGCCAGGCATTGGCTTATTACCAATCATGTGATTAACAGCCAGCATTGGGTTATTACCAATCCTATGATTAACAGTCAGGCATTGGGTTATTACCAATCTTGTGATTAATAGTCAGGCATTGGGTTATTACCAATCTAGTGATTAAATACCAGGCATTGGGTTATTACCAATCCTATGATTAACAACTAGGCATTGGGTTATTACCAATCCTATGATTAACAGTCAGGCATTGGGTTATTACCAATCCTGTGATTAACAGCCAGGCATTGGGTTATTACCAATCATGTTATTAATAGCTAGACATTGGGTTATTACCAATCTTATGATTAACAACCAGGCATTGGGTTATTACCAATCTTGTAATTAATAGTCAGGCATTGGGTTATTACCAATCATGTAATTAACAACCAGGCATTGGGTTATTACCAATCTTGTGATTAACAGCCAGGCATTGGGTTATTACCAATCCTGTGATTAACAACCAGGCATTGGGTTATTACCAATCCTGTGATTAACAACCAGACATTGGGTTATTACCAATCCTGTGATTAACAACCATGCATTAGGTTATCCCAATCCTGTGAAACTATTCCAGGCATTGGACTATGCCAATCATGTGCATCTATTACAGGGATTGGACTATGCCAATCTTGTGCATCTCATCACTGAATACCACATCACCTTTACTAGGGAATATACCTTGGCCAAACCATCATACTTATTCACATCCTTTATATACAAGTATTCCTCCTATCTCCTTTAAGCATATTCAAAACATTATAGCCCTTATTTGGTTATAAGCATTAAGCTTGTATGATCAAGATTTCATTATTATTATTATATCCATTTATTATTATTATTATGTTACTAAGTTTCCATTTCCTAGTTTATTTAAACATTATCATTTCTTACATGAGACTTTTATAAGCATCTTGTTACCTCTCACTAGGCAACAACTATTCTCATGGCTCACAAGGCCCATTAAACATCTTGTCACCACTCACTAGGAAACAACTAATCATATGGCTCACAAGGCACATAAAACATCTTTTCACCTCTCACTAGGAAACAACTAATCACATGGCTCACAAGGCCCATATAATTGGTATTATATGAAACATCATAGCTCATACTTAGCAATGCTCATTATCTCATGCTATCAACATGGTTTCAATATGGTTAAGGATTCCCCTTTATTAACCAATTGTAGTTTCAAATCACATCAATGCCCTTCATTAGGGTTAAGGTTTCCCTTTTTAAGCTGACTAGGGTTTTCAAGTACATTCATCAAGAATCACAACCCTTATTCAGATTCCACACATATTAGGAGTATTAATGTATGCTCATTTCATGATTATCACAGAAGTATGTGTTTCTCTCTCATCCTCACTAGGATGTTGATTACCTCATACTATATTAAGTTGGTTCAACCTTTCCTTCAAGGTACATTAGCCTACTTAATCAATATTCATTAAACTCCATACCTCTTAATGTATGACTTGATATAAGACACTTCATGTGTTACTCCATCAAGTACATTGCATCTAAGGTTCTTTCCTTCATATGGGTTTTGAGGTGCTCCCACCATATTGGGTATGGGGTGTGTGCTTGCTACCCATATCACTTTAGAGGTGTATGTGTGCTTATCATATCAAGTATGAGGTGTATGTGTGCTTACCATATAACCCTTGAGGTGTATGTGTGCTTACCATCTCAGGTTTGAGGTGTATGCTTGCTTCCATATCACTTTAGAGGTGTATGTGTGCTTCACACCATATCAGGAAGAGAGATGTGTGTGTGCTTCACACCATATCGGGCAAATAGGTGTATGTGTGCTTCACACCATATCGGGCAAAGAAGTGTATGTGTGCTTCAAACCATATCGGGCAAAGAGGTGTGTGTGCTTCACACCATATCGGGAAAAGAGGTGTGTGTATGCTTCACACCATATCGGGAAAAGCGGTGTGTGTGTGCTTCACACCATATCAGGCAAAGAGGTGTGTGTATGTTTCACACCATATCGGGCAAAGAGGTGTTTGTGTGCTTCACTTCAGATCGAGCAAAGAGGTGTGTGTGTGCTTCACACCATATCGGGCAAAGAGGTGTGTGCTTGACCTCATATCATTTTTGAGGTGTATGCTTGACCTCATATCATCCAAGAGGTGTATACTACCTTACCATATAATGCAAGAAAGTATAAACTCATATCCATATCATTTTAGTGGAGTAGGTGCATCACCATATCGGGTTAGAGGTGCTTGCTTGTGTGCTTGAACCCGATATCACTTTATAAGGTGATACCATCATCCTCAAGCTCTAGACCTTCATTCTACTTGTTCTAGTACAAGGATAACAGGTCTAAGAAACTACTAGAACTCATAATTTCATCAACCATTTCAGAATATTTCGGAATTTAAAGTAATTCATTTAAGCATAGCAATTTAGGTGATGAATAATAACATGGTTGAGTTCAAGTTATATAACCCGCCTTGTGAACAGCTTTAAAGCTCCAAGCTCCAAATCTTCACATCCTAAGGTTGAGGAAGAACTTATATAAGGTCCAAGGCTCGTTCACAATTCCTCCATAGACAAGAAATCACCATAGTTAAGCACTTGGTGAAGAAGGAAAGAAAGAAAGATCATAACCCTATATCCATGCTTCAATCCAAGGTTGAAGATGATCATGGCCTTACCTTAGGGTTAATATTTGAGCTCCTTCTTGCTCCTTAGAACCTTTGCACGATGCCTCACTACTCATGCACGATATTACCTCACTTGTGGCCGATATCCCCTTCAGTTGTGGCCAATATAACTCCACTATGGCCGATATCAACTTGTTATGGCCAATATCACTTGCTATGGCCGATATCACTTGCTATGGCCGATACCAAGGCCCTATGAACGATACCACTTCACCCATGCACGATACCAAGACTCCATGCAAGATATCTAAGAGAAAGGAGGTGGTAGGATTCGAAAAAGTTCACTTAGGGGTGAAAGGAAGGGTATATATACTTGAGGTTCATGAAAAAGTGTGTATATGAGGTGTCATCAATTTACTACTAGTAGGTGCAACATGGCCATGCATGGATTGACACATGTACTTGCATGCACTCCATATTTATATTTCCATGCAAAAAAAAAACTTGAGGATAATGGAATGGATAAAGGTCGGCCCCCTTTGGTTATCTTCTAGGACAAGCCACTTCCACTCACATTATTATATTCTCAATTCAATGCAACCTTTCCCAAGGGAAGTTGCAAGCCGATATACATTGCTTTATTGAGGTGCTTAGTTCGTTTTTGAAAAGTAAAAGAGTTAACAACACGATATGGGGGTCTACTCCTTGGCTCCTTGGCCAATAGGGACTCCCATTTAACACTATAACCCGATACACCTAATACAAGCTCAAATTAGGGTTTCTATTCAAACCCCTTTCTTGGTCTTTTCATCACCAAGAATACCATCACTCATAATTGATTCAAACATGGTTCCTCATTATTTATATCTCCTCTAAATGATACTGGGAGGAAGTAGGGACACTCTAGAGGTGGTAATTTGCATATCAACCCTATATTTTGGGTAAATTACAACTTGCACCCAAATTGGTACACAAGTCACCAACATTATTCAAACAAGTTCAAACTTGGAATTTAGGCTTTCCACAAGACACCACCTTGCATAATTCTTTATATAATTATGGTAAAACACTTGGGGAACATTCCACATGTGACAAATTGCAATATAACCCCTCATCTTGGGTAAATTGCATTTTGGTCCAAAACACGAGAACATTGCTAAAACATTATTCAAACAGGACCAAATTTGAAACATAAGTTTGTTACCTGATAGAAAAACACTTTAGAGGATTATATTAAAGTTATAAGCAACTTACTTAGCCAAAAAAAATAGGGTTACCTCATAACCCAGGTTAGGGTCATTACAAGTTATAAACCCCTAACAAGGATTTCGTCCCCGAAATCCCAGGTAAAGGGAGACATATATTATTCATTAATCATATCATCAAGTATCCACATAACATATTAATATCATGGAGATGCCATAGAATTTTGATCAACACAAAGTTCTTTCACACATGGTTATCATAGAATTTGTCATACAGGACACATACTCCACTGTCCTTTTCATTATTGACTATAGAGTCAACTCTGTGTCAGGTAACATTTTTCTTAGTCAGAGAATCATTATACATACATTGTTTAACTCAGGTGTCAAACCTCACTGATTTGTCACCTTTTCAACTTACATCTTTATGTAATAAGATCCTTGATCTTGGGAGTTTTCTATACCCCTCACTTAGTTTGTCATTTCTCTTTCAAGGAAAGACCATCGTTACGTTTTGTCACCCACTTGGGGACTACAAGTCTTATCATGCATCTGTTGTGCCACTCAAATCTGCTAACACAACACTAAACTTTCTTATGACTTGTATCAATTATCCCTTTAGCTGTTTATTTTCTTATCATAAGGAGAGGCTACTTATTAAAGAAGAACTATCTCAGTGGTATCTCTAGATGTTATGTATAAGCTGCCTCAACAAATCTAGATAGAGATATTCTAAGAATTTATCTTTAGCTTGATCAACTTTTCCCAAAACAATTCTACTATTATTCCTTCAACTCATACATCTTTGTTGATGTCATGTTTATACGGGGCATAAACCCCTAACATATGGTATCCATACTACAGTATGTAACTAGAATAATTTCAAAGTTGGCCCTTCTAGGTAACCAAACATTACTCCTTGTCAGGAATCATGTTCTCATTTTCTCATATCATTGAAAGTTCTTGGATACTAGGATTCTTTACCTTGGTATCCATTATATGTGCCAAAAACACATCACATCATCATCCTTTCCATCCTCTGTTATTATTACTAAAACTAAACATATAATAGGACCTTTCTTTAATCTCGGAATATTACTTGACACATATACTTTGTCTTGGAACTAAGATCCAAGACTAGCTGATACTTTTCAAAGTGTCCATCTATAGATTTCTTCTAATCCTTGCACATCAAATGTCATAAGACATACTTGATTGCCATGTTTCCAAAAGGAAAGAACATAAGGAAACATAGTCCTTTTTGTTTCCCCATTATTATCCAGGTTTGTTTATTAAAGAAAAGGGGTTCTCATCTTTCTTGAGTATTGCATGAACTCTCAATCGTTCATGTGTCATTCAATTTTGTTTCCTCTTAGGTTCCTTGCCATCATCAAGGAGTTATAGAGATGATTAAATGTCATCATCCTTTTAGCATAATCATCATCAGGATTACCAAATATGGGCATTCAAACCCTCAGTTCATCACTGAACATTGTTACCTCTCATCAGGTAACTGTTACCTCTAGGTCCTCAGACCAAGGTATACATTATACTAAACATCTTCTTTTGTTTATAAGTTGATCTGTTATTGACTCAGATTCCTTCGTATAACAATTAGGATGTGGTAGAAATATATGTGCCACATCTCCTACTTCATTAGGCTCTTTAGATTGTCTCAAAATGACTACTTGATTAGAGTAATCAGAAAGAGAGTAATCTAAGAGATCCATACTTACCTTGCTTTCAATAGATGAATACCTGGACAGGGTATTCAAGGACTGAAATTAGGTAGTCTGCATTTGTTTTATATTATGTTTCGTCTCTTTAAGTTTTACTACTTAATACCTCTGATTTTCCCTGGTATTTCTTTTACATCTCTTCCCTTTCTACTTGAAGAGAGAAATTTCAAAACATATAAGAGAATATTAATCTAAATATAGGTTTTCATCCTTCTTATCTCTTCCTCATGCCCTCATAGGACTAATTAAAGGAAGCTCAACAACAACTACCTTCTTATGATTATCAGATAAAATCAAGAGAAGACATATAAGAATGAAAAAGCTCTATCTGACTGTCACCCCTCACAGTCATCTACCACTTCAGGTTGACTCAAACATAGAGTCTAGCTGTTTCATGTTGTTTCTTTTGCCTTTTTACACTATTAGGTTGTAACTTTCATAATCCTTGTCGAGTCTACCTCGGTAGTTGGGTCATTTACTCCCTTCTTTTTGAATAAAAGGGTTTAGTATGCTTAACATGTCCATGTCTTTCCCTCATACCATAGTCATATCGGTCTCATTACCGATGTAGAAGCTAAGTCAGGAGTTCTTATAGGTGGAAAGTAAGGACTTTTTCCTATACTTAGTGACTACTTCCCTGGTGTACTAGGCATTTATTGCACTGATGGTAACAAAGACATTGGATTTTTGGAACAACTAAGCAAATGTCTCTAGAATTATAGAGACCTTTCCTTAATTCTCAGCTTATTGCCCCTCCTTGGGCATTGCCATCATAGATATACTATATGTCTATACTTATGGAAGAGTCTATTTTCTTTCCATATGTTAATCCTTCTCACATTTTCCACATTTCCAACATGACTATGTCATTTAGGAACCCTTTCAGAACCCAAAATTTATGCATTGAGGATTGGTAACCTAGGTTGTAATGCTAGTATCCAGTCTACTATATGCATCACTATTGTCCTAACCTACCCAACAAGAGCATAAAAATATGATTCTCTATCCTTATTAGGTCAAGATGGGAATTATCATACACTCATTCATCTCTTGCCTGATCCCTTACACCTTATCCTAGTGCAACAACATTGCTCTTAGCAACATGTTCCTCATGTTCTCCAGTCATTTTTAAACTTCACCCTTTCTTCAACATAAGCAGAAGTCATTATAGGATATATTGAAGGACACTATAACATACTTAACACCTTAGTCCTATATCTCTATAGACTCAGCAAACCTTAAGCTCTGATACCAAACTTGTAATGACCGCCACCAAACCGACAACCAAATCGTTACTAAATATGCAGAATAATCATAAAATCGGATTAACAAAAAAATTACTAAAAATTAAAACCATTTTTTTTCAAAGAGATCCATTTCCAGGAAAAACTCTTTAAGGAAGAACCAAAACTTGATATTCACATTGATCATATATTGTACATACATTGTACCATCTCATCTCGAGGATAACATATAAAAGTTGCTTTCTCAAAACATATACATAAAGCAACAACAAACCTCGAGGCATACAAGACAAAATCTCATATTGTTCATAAAACCAACACGTACTAAATCCAAGGACTCGAGAGTACAGAGATGACACATAGGAATTCTATCTACAAGACACGACAGACAGTACACTTAACCTAAGTTGTCACTGTTGTCCCTGTTGCTGTTGTTCTTTCTCTATAGTACTGTCTCAATCCCCGCGTGCACATCCACCTAACAAAAATGTGGATCCCACGGGGTGAGACAATTGTCCCAACGAGAGATATAACTCTCCGCCAACAATATTATTATCACAGTTAAATAGTATTAAACTGGGCAGAGGATAAGCAGTTTACAACATTCTCATATTTTAAAGCATTGCAACTATCTATGATAGAGCAGTAAATCATCTATTCTCTTTATAAGGAATAGGAAGAACATGTATATCATTTACCCATCATATTATATCAACATCTCAAGCTTATCCTGTGATGCTCATTACATGGTATGACATCCATAAATCATTCTCATTTCTATCTGTTGGCTTCATCCAATTTGCTAATCAGATATTGAATTATACCAGTCATGTGAATATACATCATCATCATCTGTCCAGGTATTGGATTTGCCAATTCTGTGAGGTTATTCTAGGCATTGGACTATACCAATCCTGTGCAACTATTCCAGGTATTGGACTATGCCAATCCTTTGATATTACAGCCATGTATTGGGTTATTACCAATCTTGTTGTTAACAGCCAGACATTGGGTTATTACCAATCATGTGATTAACAACTAGGCATTTGGTTATTACCAATCCTGTAATTAACATCCATGCATTGAGTTATTACCAATCCTGTGATTAACAGTCAGGCATTGGGTTATTACCAATCATGTGATTAACAACCAGGCATTAGGTTATTACCAATCCTATGATTAATAGCCAGGCATTGGGTTATTACCAATCCTGTGATTAACAACCATGCATTGGATTATTACCAATCATGTGATTAATAGCCAGGCATTGGGTTATTACCAATCTTGTGATTAACAGTCAGGCATTGGGTTATTACCAATCCTGTGATTAACAGCCAGGCATTGGGTTATTACCAATCTTGTGATTAACAACCACACATTGGGTTATTACCAATCCTATGATTAACAGGAAGGCATTGGGTTGTTACCAATCCTGTGATTAACAGTCAGGCATTGGGTTATTACCAATCATGTAATTAATAGCCAGTCATTGAGTTATTACCAATCCTGTGATTAACAACCATGCATTGGGTTATCACCAATCCAGTGATTAACAGGCAGGCATTGGGTTATTACCAATCATGTAATTAATAGCCAAGCATTGAGTTATTACCAATCCTATGATTAACATCCAGGCATTGGGTTATTACCAATCCTATGATTAACAGCCAAACATTGGGTTATTACGAATCCTGTGATTAATAGCTAGGCATTGGGTTATCCCAATCCTGTGAAACTATTCCAGGAATTGGACTATGCCAATCCTATGCATCTATTCCAGGCATTGGACTATGCCAATCCTATACATCTCATCACTGAATACCACATCACCTTTACTAGGGAATATACCTTGGTCAAGCCATCATACTTATTCACATCCTTTATATAATACAAGTATTCCTCTTATCTCCTTTAAGCATATTCAAAACATTGTAGCCCTTATTTGTCTATAAGAATAAAGCATGTATGATCAAGATTTCATTATTATTATTATATCCATTTATTATTATTATTATTATGTTACTAAGTTTCCATTTCCTAGTTTATTTGAACATTATCATTTCTTACATGACACTTTTATAAACATCTTGTTACCTCTCACTAGGCAACAACTATTCTCATGGCTCACAAGGCCCATCAAACATCTTGTCACCACTCAATAGGCAACAACTAATCACATGGATCACAAGGCCCATTAAACATCTTGTCACCTCTCACTAGGCAACAACTAACCACATTGCTCATAAGGACCATATAATTGGTATTATATGAAACATCATAGCTCATGCTTAGCTATGCTCATTATCTCATGCTATCAACATGGTTTCAATATGGTTAAGGATTCCCCTTTATTAACCAATTGTAGTTTCAAATCACATCAATACCCTTCATTAGGGTTAAGGTTTCCCTTTTTAAGCTAACTAGGGTTTTCAAGTACATTCATCAAGAATCACAACCCTAATTCAGATTCCACGCATATTAGGAGTATTAATGTATGGTCATTTCATGATTATCACAAAAGTATGAGTTCCTCTCTCATCCTCACTAGGATGTTTAATATCTCATACTATATTAAGTTGGCTCAACCGTTCCTTTAAGGTACATTAGCCTACTTAATCAATATTCATTAAACTCCATACCTCTTAATGTATGACTTGATATAAGACACTTCATGTGTTACTCCATCAAGTACATTGCATCTAAGGTACTTTCCTTCATATGGGTTTCGAGGTGCTCCTACCATATTAGGTATGAGGTGTGTGCTTGCTACCCATATCACTTTAGAGGTGTATGTGTGCTTACCATATCGGGTATGAAGTGTATGTGTGCTTACCATATCACCCTTGAGGTGTATGTGTGCTTACCATCTTGGGTTTGAGGTGTATGCTTGCTTCCATATCACTTTAGAGGTATATGTGTGCTTCACGCCATATCGGGCAGAGAGATGTGTATGTGCTTCACACCATATCGGGCAAAGAGGTGTATGTGTGCTTCACACCATATCGGGCAAAGAGGTGTATGTGTGCTTCACACCATATCGGGCAAAGAGGTGTGCGTGTGTGCTTCACACCATATCGGATAAAAAGGTGTGTGTGTGTTTCACACCATATCGGGCAAAGAGGTGTGTGTGTGCTTCACACCATATTAGGAAAAGAGGTGTGTGTGTGCTTCACACCATATCGGGCAAAGAGGTGTGTGTGTGCTTCACACCATATCGGGCAAAGAGGCGTGTGTGTGCTTCACACCATATTGGGCAAAGAGGTGTGTTCTTGACCTCATATCATTTTTTAGGTGTATGCTTGACCTCATATCGTCCAAGAGGTGTATACTACCTTACCATATCGTGCAAGAAAGTATAAACTCATATCCATATTGTTTTAGTGGAGTAGGTGCATCGCCATATTGGGTTAGAGGTGCTTTCTTGTGTGCTTGAACCCGATATCACTTTATAAGGTGATACCATCATTTTTAAGCTCTAGACCTTCATTCTACTTGTTCTAGTACAAGGATAACAGGTCTAAGCAACTACTGGAACTCATAATTTCATCAAACATTTCAGAATATTTCGGAATTTAAAGTAGTTCATTTAAGCATATCAATTTAGGTGATGAATAATAACATGGTTGAGTTCAAGTTATATAACCCGCCTTGTGAACATCTTCAAAGTCCAAGATCCAAAGCTTCATGTACTAAGGTTGCGGAGGAACTTATATAAGGTCCAGGGTTCGTTCACAACTCCTCCATAGACAAGAAATCACCATAGTTAAGCACTTGGAGAAGAAGGAAAGAAAGAAATATCATAACCCTATATCCATGCTTTAATCCAAGGTTGAAGATGATCATGGCCTTACCTTAGGGTTAAGATTTGAGCTCCTTCTTACTCCTTAGCACCTTTGCACGATACCTCACTACTCATGAACGATATGCCCTCACTTGTGGCCGATATCCCCTTCACTTGTGGCCAATATAACTCCTATGGCTGACATCAACTTGTTATGACCTATATCACTTGCTATGGCCGATATCACTTGCTATGGCCGATACCAAGGCCCTATGAATGATACCACTTCACCCATGCATGATACCAAGACTCCATGCATGATATCTAATAGCAAGGAGGTGGTAGGATTCGAAAAAGTTCACTTAGGGGTGAAAGGAAGGGTATATATACTTGAGGTTCATGAAAAAGTGTGTATATGAGGTGCCATCAATTTACTACTAGTAGGTGCCACATGACCATGCATGGATTGACACATGTACTTGCATGCACTCCATATTTATCTTGCCATGCAAAATAAAAACTTGAGGATAATGCAAGGGATAATGGTCTCCCCCCTTTGGTTATCTTCTAGGACAAGCCACTTCCACTCACATTATTATATTCTCAATTCAATGCAACCTTTCCCAAGGAAAGTTGCAAGCCGATATCCATTGCTTTATTGAGGTGCTTATCTCGTTTTTGAAAAGTCAAAGAGTTAAAAACACGATATGGGGGTCTCCTCTTTGGCTCCTTGTCTGATAGGGACTCCCATTTAACACTATAACATGATACACCTAATACAAGCTCAAACTAGGGTTTCCATTCAAACCCCTTTCTTGGTCTTTTCATCACCAAGAATACCATCACTCATAATTGATTCAAACATGGTGCCTCATTATTTATCTCTCCTATAAATTATACTAGGAGGGAGTAGGGACACTCTAGAGGTGGTAATTTGCATATCAACCCTATATTTTGGGTAAATTACAACTTGCACCAAAATTAGTACACTAGTCACCATCATTATTCAAATAAGTTCAAACTTGGAATTTAGGCTTTCCACAAGCCACCACCTTGCATAATTCTTTATATAATTATGGTAAAAACTTGGGGAACATTCAACATGTGACAAATTGCAATATAACCCCTCATCTTGGGTAAATTGCATTTTGGTCCAAAACATGAGAACATTGCTCAAACATTATTCAAACATGACCAAATTTGAAATATAAGTTTGTTACCTGATAGAAAAACACTTTAGAGGATTATATTAAAGTTCTAAGCAACTTACTTAGCCAAAACAAATAGGGTTACCTCATAACCTAGGTCAGGGTCATTACAGTATCTCTTTCACAACCCCACAATCACATCACTCTATTTTCATTCTCATGATATTCTCATCATAAGGATTGGATGGTTCATTATTTCTCATCTCTAGGGAATTGAGGCCTCTGTCCCATTCCTTGTGGGTCCTAATAACTCCCTTGTAATTTATATTATAGGACACACACTACTACAGAAACAACGTTCAACGTCGCTTTTAGAGGCGTCAGTTTTTTAGTAAAACTGACGTTGTTAACATTCAACGTCGGTTAATAAGGACATCTGACGTCTATATTTGAAGACCATCCAGACACGGGTATCACTTTTTTATTCAGTGTCGGTTGAAGAAAAGAAACCGACGCCTAAAGTAGCCAGCAAAATCCAATTTTTTTGAGCAAAAAAAATTGTGCCAAAGTATCAGATACAACGTCGGTGTTTTACCTAATAACCGACGCTGAATGAAGATAAAATTTGCGCCAAAAGTTCCAATATGGGCATCGGTTTTCTTAGAATAACCGATGTTGATAAGGGTGCACGCGCCATCCCCGCCAAAAAAATTAGGGTAAAGGAATGTCCAATTGACGTCGGTTGTCTTTGGATAACCGACACTTAATAATAAAGGTGTCGGTTGTTATGGATAACTGACGCCTTTTAGTAACTTAATAGCCCCCACGCACAACAGACTCTTCCCCTTTCTTCTGTTTCATCGATCGATTTTGCTCCGGTTCCCGATCCCTACTGCGTCGCCGCCGCCTGCTGCTACTGTTGCTGCTGCGTCACCTGCCGCCTGCCTCCACGCCACCGCCTGCTGCTGCTGCAGCTGCTCGCCACTGCCACTGCCTGCCTCTCCTTCTCTACTCACCGTCTGCGCCTCTCCTTCTCCTGCCGCTGGTGTGCTCGGCGCCCTTCTCCTCACACCGCCGCCTCCGTCTCCACGCTGCTACTAACAGTAGGCCCTCCTCTCCTCCTCTTCTTCATCACTGGTTCTCCTGCCTTCTTCTTCCTTCTCCCTCCTTACCAACAACAACCACAGCCGTGCCATCCCACACGACCGTGGTTGCTGTTGGTAAGGAGGGAGAAGGAAGAATAAGAGGGTATATATTCAAATGAAATCAATTATGAATTTGTGATGAAATCCCTATTGCATGATGAAACCCTAACATCTACATGAATCCCTATTGCATGATGAAACCCTAACATCTACATGAATCCCTATTGCATGATGAAACCCTAACATCTACATACTCTGTATGATACCTAAAATTGTGATGAAACCCTAACATCAATTGAGAGAGAAACACATACTTCTGTGATAATCATGAAATGAGCATACATTAATACTCCTAATATGTGTGGAATCTGAATAAGGGTTGTGATTCTTGATGGATGTACTTGAAAAACCTAGTCAACTTAAAAAGGGAAACCTTAACCCTAATGAAGGGTATTGATGTGATTTGAAACTACAATTGGTTAATAAAGGGGAATCCTTAACCATATTGAAACCATGTTGATAGCATGAGATAATAAGCATTGTTGAGTATGAGCTATGATGTTTCATATAATACCAATTATATGGGCCTTGTGATCCATGTGGTTAGTTGTTTCCTAGTGAGAGGTGAAAAGATGTCTTATGTGCCTTGTGAGCCTCCGCTGGTGTGCTCGGCGCCCTTCTCCTCACACCGCCGCCTCCGTCTCCATGCTGCTACTAACAGTAGGCCCTCCTCTCCTCATCTTCTTCATCACTGGTTCTCCTGCCTTCTTCTTCCTTCTCCCTCCTTACCAACAACAACCACAGTCGTGCCATCCCACACGACCGTGGTTGTTGTTGGTAAGGAGGGAGAAGGAAGAATAAGAGGGTATATATTCAAATGAAATCAATTATGAATTTGTGATGAAATCAATTATACGATGAAATCCCTATTGCATGATGAAACCCTAACATCTACATGAATCCCTATTGCATGATGAAACCCTAACATCTACATGAATCCTTATTGCATGATTAAACCCTAACATCTACATACTCTGTATGATACCTAAAATTGTGATGAAACCCTAACATCAATTGTGATGAAACCCTAACATCAATTGTGATGAAACTAGGATTGTAGGTATTGGAATGACAACATACATGTATTTGTTGGCCTAGAAACCCGTCCAAGATTTACTCATTAAGAGTAAATCTTGGATAGTCCCCAGTTTGGGACTGTTCTTGAACACCTAATCTCACTTAGGATGTAAGTTGTATAATGTGTATTGGGTTTTCAAGAAAATTTCAGCAGCATTTCCCCATTTGTTCTCTAAGTACATTTGTACTTGGAGAACAACGGGGAAATGCTGCCGAAATTTTCTTGAAAACCCAATACACATTATACACTTACTAGTGAGATTAGGTGTTCAAGGATGGGATAGGGGTACATGTACACTTATTATATATAAGAATAACATCACATGTGTAATCTTTATCTTGATGATGAACACGTATGGACACTTGAAATGTTGAAATCAATGTTATAGAATATGATACCTAGATTAAATGATGTTACATGAAACCTAGGATATGAATGATGAAACTAGGATTGTAGGTATTGGAATGACAACATACATGTATTTGTTGTCCTAGAAACCCGTCTAAGATTTACTCATTAGGAGTAAATCTTGGATAGTCTCCGGTTTGGGACTGTTCTTGAACACCTAATCTCACTTAGGATGTAAGTATATAATGTGTATTGGGTTTTCAAGAAAATTTCGACAACATTTTCCCATTTGTTCTCTAAGTACATATGTACTTGGAGAACAACAGGGAAATGTTGCCGAATTTTTTTTGAAAACCCAATACACATTATACACTTACTAGTGAGATTAGGTGTTCAAGGATGGGATAGGTGGTACATGTACATTTATTATATATAAGAATGACATCACATGTATTTGTTAACCCTAGACCCTAATCTTGTTGTAATATATACTTATTTTCTCTTTGATCATAGAATGGATATATTATGGATGTCCATTCACAATCGTTGCACCCCAGAGTTTATTTCTGGTCTTGACCAGTTTATTAGATTTGTCGAGGAATATAGGAAACAACCTGGAGATAGGTTCTACTGTCCATGTAGGCATTGCAGTAACAACTTGAAAGTCAATACTTGTGATGAAATCAAAAGCCATGTCATGTACAACGGGATTATACAAGGATATACAGAATAGCACTGGCATGGAGAGATTTCAAACCCGAAACCAGTGGATGTCGATAGCAGTGCTTGTGTGGAAGAAGAAATTGCCTCCGATGACGTAGATGTGAATGAACCAGTTCTAGTAGACATCGTTGATGTGATGTTGGATAGTTGTGGGGTAGAGCACACAGATCCACCTCCCATTTTTAGAAACATTGTGCATGATGTTGAGATATCGTTATACACAGGTTGTACTAAGTTTACGAAGCTTAGTGTTGTGTTGAGATTGTATAAGTTGAAAGCTAACAATAGATGGAGTGAAAAAAGCTTCACGTCATTGTTGTCTTTGTTGAAAGAAATGCTTCTTGAAGGAAACGAGCTGCCAATCTCAACATACCATGTAAAGAAATTGTTGTGCCCAATGGGAATGGATGCCAAGAAGATACACGCATGCCCGAATGATTATTATTTCAAAAGGACTATGTGGATTTTAAAGATTTTCCAAAATGTGGTGTTTCACGGTATAAATTGACGACTTCGGGGGAGTCCAAAACTGGTTCTCCTGCCAAGGTGATGTGGTATCTACCTATAATATTACAGTTTCAACGCTTGTTTTCCAATCCGATAGATGCGATGAATTTGAGGTGGCATGCAGATGTTAAGAAAAATAATGATGGGATCCTATGACATGCGTCTGATTCCCCACAGTGAAAGAAGATTGATCTATTGTATCCTGAATTTGGTGAAGAAGTCAGGAATCTAAGACTTGGGCTTTATACATATGGTATGAATCCATACGGGACATTGAGTATCCAACGTAGCACTTGGCCAGTCATGCTTGTTATATACAATCTTCCTCCCTGGCTGTGTATACAAAATAAGTATGTAATGTTGTCGTTGTTGATATCGGGCCCTAAACAACCTGGAAACGATATCGATGTTTATCTTGAACCTCTGACTGATGACTTAAAGAAACTCTGGGGTGAAGGTGTGATGACCTATGATGCTTCACAAAGAGAGACATTTCGTTTGCATGCTATGTTGTTTTACACTATTAATTACTTTCCAGCATATGGGAATTTGTCTGGATATAGTGTCAAAGGAGCTAAAGTGTGTCCTATATGTGAAGAGAACACTATTCAACAAGACTAAAACATGGCGGTAAGACTGTATATCTCGGTCATCGAAGGTTTCTTACAAAATTCCATCTGTATTGTAGGAAGCGCAAAGCATTCAATGGATTGAATGAGGAACGGAGTGCACCTAAACCTATACCAGGGGAGGTTGTTTATGAAAGAGTAAAAGACTTTGTCAATGAATTTGGTAAGAGATCACAATGTACTATGGCCACACGGAGTGACAAATCTTTATTCAAGAAGAAGTCAATATTTTGGGATCTTCCTTATTGGAGTTCTTTGACAGTAAGGCATTGTATCGATGTCATGCACGTTGAGAAAATGTCTGTGATAGTGTCATTGATACTTTGTTGAATATACCAGGTAAGACTAAAGATGGGATAAAATCCAGACTGGACCTACGTGAAATGGGAATAAGGTCAGAATTAATAGAATTACGTGAAATGGGAAATCGAAGAACATACTTACCTCCCTCTTGTTACACATTGTCTAGAAAGGAGAAGAAAGCTTTTTGTGAATGTTTGGTAAATGTTAAGGTGCCACAGGGTTACTCATCCAACATCCGTTGATTGGTATCAAAGAAAGATCTGAAGTTGATAGGTCTTAAATCTCATGATTGTCACACTCTAATGCAACAAATATTGCATGTGGCAATTCGATCTATATTGTTGAAGCATGTAAGGTTTGCAATCACCAGACTTTGTTTCTTTTTCAATAGTCTGTGCAACAAAGTTATTGACCCTGATACTCTCAATAATTTGCAAAGAGAAGTGGTTGTTACCCTATGTCAGCTTGAGATGTATTTTCCTCCATCGTTCTTTGATATCATGGTACATCTTGTTGTCCACTTGACTAGGGAAGTGAAAATGTTGGGAGCACTTTTCTTGCATTGGATGTATCCCTTTGAACGATACATGAGCATTTTTAAAAGTGATGTTCAAAACCGTTATCAGCATGAAGGGAGCATTATTGAGGGTTATGTGGTGAGAGAGGTTATGGATTTTTGCAATGACTTTCTCAGTGGTAATGACACTCCTGGTAATGACAAGAATATTGAGGAGCAATTTGGCAAAGGAATTTTGGGATCACGGGTGAAAGTAATCAGCCGTGAGCAGTTGGAACAAGGTCACTTGTATATTTTACACAACATGGACGAAGTGAATGTTTATATAGAGGAACATACCAATTTCATCAAGAGACAATATCCTCGAGCCAATACAATGTGGCTTGCTAGAGAGCATAACAAGACATTTATTAAGTGGTTTGAAGATAAAGTCTTACATAAACTATCTCAAACACCAGATGATATTACTGAAACTATTAAATGCCTTGCCTTTAAACTAAAATTGAATGTTATGTCTTATGAAGGTTATGACATTAATGGATTCACATATTACATAAAGTGCCAAGATGATAAGAGTGTCGTCCAAAACAGTGGGGTCACCCTTCAAGCGTCGACTATGTTTTTTGCAAGTGCAAAGGATAAGAGTCCACATGAAGCTAAAATGTCATATTACGGTGTCATTGAAGACATATGGGAGTTTGACTACATAGATTTTAGAATTCTGCTCTTCAAATGTAATTGGGTTGATAACACCAAAGGAGTTATAGTGGATGAATTGGGTTTCACTTTAGTGAACTTTGAAAAGATTGGCGAGAAGGGTGAACCATTCATATTGGCATCACATGCGAAACAAGTATTTTATATCGATGATCCTACAAATGATAAATGGTCGGTTGTTCTTCATGGTAAAAGACATTTCATTGAAGATCCTATAGATGAAGAAGAGTACTATGATAAGTATGATGAATCTAGTCCATTCTCAGTTGGGTTGCCAACACCAACAAATATTGAAGCTAATGATGAATTGTATGTGCGTGGGGATTACAATGAAAGATTGTTAATTGATAAAAAAATCGCAATATTAGAGGCATGTTTATATTTTTTATATGTTTTATTTTTCTAAATGTGAACTTTACAATGTGAATTACTTTACAATGTGAATGTGAACTTTACAATGTGAATTTTACAATGTGAATTACTTTACAATGTGAACTTTACAATGTGAATTACTTTACAATGTGAATGTGAGCTTTACAATGTGAATGTGAACTTTCATATGGCTGAGCATTCTCCTAATGACCGTGTTGATGATTACCGTGAGGGTGAGGACATCAATGCGCCGCCTCACAATGTAAGTTTTAAAAATATAGCATATATTTATATCTACATGTCCATTTATAGTTATATCCTGTAAGTGTGTTTATTTTGTCAAATTTTAGGTTGATGATGCACATGTACCCTCTGAAGCACTTGAGGCACTTGATGAGTAGCACCAAAAAGTTGACAAGAGAAGGGACATCACTATGATGAAGAAGTTAATAGCGCAAAGGGGCAATGGACCCAAACTTGTTGTGGATTTTGATAATGCAGGAAATGTAATTGGAGTGAATCACAATTCATTTGTTTCATATCTTGGGTATGTTACTCGTAGCCATTGCGGTTGTAAGATAGATTCTTGGCATAAAGTTCCTAAGGGGAAGAAAGACGTAATATGGAAGGATTTATGTGTGAGTTATTATTAATTTGCAATTCTATTTTGTAGATTACTAATTTTTTGGATACTAGTTAATAACAATTCTATTTTGCAGAGTATATTTGAATTGGATGAAAAGCTGCATTGTAAATGCATGATGCAACACTGTGGGAGAGTACTAAGGAACTATAGGACAAATCTCACATGAGAATACATAAAATAAGGTGACAAGAGGAAGAAGACAGCCACTGAACAGTGGAACTTCCTGGACCAAGAAGAATGGGACGCGTTTGTTGCTTCAAGAAAAACTGATGAATTCAAGGTATTAGGTGTCACTCCCAATTTAATTAATATACGTTGTATTCACCTATTCAAGATTAACATTTAGTGTTACTAACCAAATCATTAATGTGCATACTAACTAGGCCCTCAGTGAGGCGCAAAGAGCAAGGCGTGCACTGAATGTGCATGACCACACAATGGGTCCAAAGGGGTATGCAGGCATTCGCCAAAGACTACAGGCTGAGTCTACTGCTCAGTCTACTGCTACTCATGAGTCCTCTACTATAGGTACCACACCTCTGCCTCACCATGATATCTGGATAGTTGGGAGGCAAAATAAGAAGGGAGAAATAAGGAAGCCCGCAACTGCTGAGGCGGCTGCAAAAATGGTAAAATATAACTCTTAGAGCAATCATTTGAATATTGATTATTTATGGTGTTTACTTAATTACAAATTTTTGTTTTGGCGATTAGCGGGAGCTGCACGAGCTGAGGAAACAAGGCAAGTTCATCCCTAAGGGCACAAGGGATGAATTGACAGTTGCTCTGGGTAACCCAGAGCATCATGGATGTGTTAGGGTTGCAGGTGCTGGTTTGGGCATCAAAGCGTTCTTTGGGCCATCCCAGCGTAAACATGTCCCAAAAATGGGAATTTCACAAGAAGAGGTAACCTATTCTTTCTTTATAATGTTACTATAAAAGAGAATTCAATAATCAGAAGCTAACGTTTCTTTTATCCATGTATAGGTAGATAAGATAGTTGATAGGAAAATCGAAGAAGCAATGAGCAAGTGGCAGGCATCTCTGACTGCCACTCAACAGACAATACCTATGGCTTCCCGCTCTACTCCTACTACAGAGGTTAGGAGTAATCCTATAGACCCAACACCTAGCACATCCGCTGTAAGTATTTTTATGACATAGTAACTAGTTTTTTCAAGATGATATGTTTTCAAGATGATATGTATATATGTATATAACATTCTTCACACAAAATTTTGTAGGGGTTGAAGTCATGCCGTCTAAAAAGTAAAGCATTTGTCGTTGCAGAGGCATCAGCTTACCCATCCCTACCAGGGGAAATGTTTCATGGGTCTCCATTACCAGCTGGTTGGGTTCGTGTGAGCCCGGTACATATATTCCCCAATTGGATGGATCTTCCATTGTCATATGCCCACCCAGATTGTGAAACGCTTGGTGAGGCAGAAGGCGGAGTGATATTGTGGCCAAAAGCGGATGTCCTCTATACTAAAACTATATGGTAAATTTACATTACGTTAAATTGTTAGTGTGTGTATATGATGTCAATTGATCTGAAATTATATATATATATATACAGGTTAAAAAGAAGACACCCAGAGCATCTAGGCCTCTACCTCCACCTCCTACATTACCAAGTTGGGTTCCACATGACCTACCTGTCCCATTAGGTCCTAATTGTAGGGGTATGGCCATATGGTTAGGTGAACATGATATAAATTGCCCTATAACTATTTCTATAGATGTGGATGTTGCAGGTCAATCATACGAAAGCAAACTATTTATACAAGATATTTTAAAAAAATATTTCAAAAAAAAAAAAGATATTTTGGAGTTGTTTTGATATGATTGGCTGAATACATCTGTGATAGAGCTATGGATAGGGTGAGATCTTCTTTATACATCCATATATCTTGTGTAGGATCTGGTGATCTGGTTTCTTATTTATTAATGCATACATAATACATGTTTTGCAGCTACTTAGACAAGATATGTGCAGATTTTTCATTCGAACATGTAGGATTTTTTATTCCATCTTTGATTAGTCTAGTAGCTAAAGACCCTCCGTCAGTTCAACAAAACTGTTGTGATGCTTTTACAAATTTTGCTCAAAATAAGAAGACGGTGATAATAGCTCCATTCAATGTGGAGTAAGTTTACTTTGCTTATAATTTAGACTTAAGAAAATTACATTTTTATTGTGGATTTTAAGTTATTAATTTTTAACTTGTTTACCTCTAGTGGTATGCATTGGGAGTTACTAGTTATTGTCCCCGAGACATTCACTGTCTATTATCTAGATCCTAAGTGGACTAAATTGAATTCAAAATATGGACACACAATGAAAATGACATTATTCCGGTGAGAAATATTTCATTTTCATATCCGTTAACATATGCTATTACATTACTATTTAATTATGTAGTGTACTGTGTTACATTAACATGTAGGGGTTTAGATGAGTTCAAAAAGGCTGGAGGAAAGGTTCCCAGGAAAAAGAACCAGCCAATAATTTGGAAGAACGTGGAAGTAAGTTCCCGACTGCAATGTATATAATATTTATGTGAACAATGCTTAATTAGTTGTATTTTTTAATATTTTGTATGTTTCAATTTATAGTATTCTACACAAGACAACGGATGGAAATGTGCATACTATGTGATGTGATTTATGCTCATGATTATCAAATATGCCGCAGTGGACATCGATACCATTCCTGAGGTATTATATATAGTCTCATTAGATAATATGAAATATATCAATCTTATTTATATATTATTAATTATATATATACATCATTCTCTTTGCAGGTGTTTAAAACTGACCACACTACAGGAAAGGCCTTACCAGATGTACATGCTCCCTATACGATGAAAGAATTAAATGATGTAAGAGAAGAATGGGCAACAGCCATGCAAGTAGTGGGTGTTTTAACATATAATTGGGATGTTGATAGCGAATAATGACTAAAGAATGATATTTTGTAAATGAATTTCTGAATTATAATATGTGTGAATGTTTCTACATGTGTCTGAATGTTTATACATATGTGAATGTGAAAATGAATGAAACTGTTGGCTGCTATATGTTTCTACATGTGTGAATGTGAACATGAATGGAACTGCAAATTGCTATATGAATATTTCTACATGTGTGAACATGAATGGAACATGAATGGAACTGCAAACTGCCCCGACATGACGTAGGAGACCGCATTATCTTCACCGAGCTGCGACCACCTTCTTCATGATGCTCATGATGGAACCTTCCCTTTCTCTTATTCTTCTTGTCTCTCACATCATGAGCGAGTAGTCTTCTTTCGCTGGGGTGCGGGGACTAGCCCCGCTGCCCATGCAAACATGTTCTTTTGTTAAGCATTACATGGCAATGTATATAGCTTTTCATTTCATTGTTAATTGGTATGTTTGTAGTTGATTATCTACTTGCTTTCATCTTGTTCTTTCCTTTATTGTGAAATCTTCTATATATGGGATGGAATGGAGGTTTACAAGTTCAACTCCTTGACAAGAACTTCTGATAGGATTCCCTGAGGTTGTAAGTGTATGATCCATGAGGGGATGAGACATCTAACCTACGGTGACGCTTCTATGGTCTAAACATCCCTCAGGGAGGACCACAACCTTAGTTGGATTTTGTATCATCTTATTTATCGTCGAGGTTAGTTTGTAGATCTATCACATGCTTGCTTATCGATTAATGCGGTTGACTCCCAAACTAGAAATAGAATGGGATTTCTTCAAGGTCATAAGTGTATGATCCGCGAGGGGACAAGCCATCTAGCCTTCGGTGACACTTCTGTGTGCCTAACTCCTGTATAGGGGGCCCACAACCTTCGTTGGATTTCTATATCTTCAGAGCCGTAAGTAAGTGATCCAGATGGTGACGAGACATCTGATGCCTAAGGTGATGCTTACGCGAACCTAACGCCCATATGGGGGGTTTTGCAGTAGCTCTATTTGGATTGTTGTATCTTTCATGGATTGTTTGCGATTGAAAGTGTTTGCATGTGTAGCGGTGGTGAAACCCGATACCATCCCAACGATTCCATATCATTGATCTACATCCAACTTTAATTCAACTATTACTTTCTTGCAATTAGTTTAATTAACCTCAAATCAACCAATCATTTTAAATATTAGTCTTAACTTGAACTAGACTAGACTAACAAGGATTCTTAAAAACATTGTCCTTTGGGTTCAATCCTTAACTATACTGGAATAAGACTCGTCTGCTTGCGGGTGGTATTATTGCACTTTGGTTTTTGTAAAAGCTTGGGGATTTCAACCCTGAGTGAGTTTGTTAGTGCGTCAAATTCTAGCGCCATTGCCGGGGACAATGAAATCAGTTAGTCAAATCTAGTTCTTTTGAGGCTAATCTAGGATTTTAATTTTCTTTTGATACAATCGATCATCCACTTGAATTTTGACTCATCTCCGTGGTTCTCACTTTTGAAATCTTATTTCAGGTACAACCCAAAGCATAGTGCATGCACCGTTTGGACAGCCCCGGACTAACAACGAGCTTTGATCCCGAGATAGACAAAACTTTTCATCGTCATATCAGAGAAAATCAAGCAAGGATGGCTCAAGAAGAAGAAGTAGCCCGAAGGGTGGATCAAGCCATCAATGCGTAGAGAGAGAGGCTCATGCAAGAAGTCAGAGCCACAGTTCAAGAAGAAATCCTAGCAGCACAAGCAGCTGAACTACAAAAAGATCATAGAGAATTCTCAATCCCGAAAGCTGCAAATGTTCATCATCCAGTACAACCTCCTCCCATCAATGCTTCCAATTTTGAGATTAGGGCACATTGG
Source organism: Alisma plantago-aquatica (assembly GCA_963693085.1). NCBI lineage: Eukaryota > Viridiplantae > Streptophyta > Magnoliopsida > Alismatales > Alismataceae > Alisma > Alisma plantago-aquatica. Next base: position 681,082,299 of record OY856413.1, on the reverse strand, counting down.
ATCACATTGCTTCAAAACAGCCCATTCTATGGCAAACAAGGAGAGGATAGTCAGGAACATCTTTTGAGGTTTATTGATCTATGTGCCATGACAAAGCAAAATGGAGTATCTGATGATGCCATTCGACTCTGTCTCTTCAAGTATTCCCTTACTGATAGAGCTATAAGTTGGTACAATTCATTGCAAAGTGAAATTCCCATCACCACTTAGGAACAACTCCAAAATGTGTTTTTGGAAAAGTTTTATCCTCCATCTCTCACATATGAAATTAGAGGCCGAATAAAAAATTTCACTCAAGTCCCTGGAGAAACCCTTATTGAAGCATGGGATAGATACAAAGAGGTTCTATGCAAGTGTCCACACCATGGAATTCCTAAGAATCAACTCATTGAAATTTTCTATAGGGGTGTGGACGACGATATCAAGAGATTCTTAGACTCCTCATCTGGAGGAAACTTCATGCGTCAAAGTTATGACAGCATATGGAGGGTTGTAACCCTTAGAGCTAAAAATCAAGCTAATCGGGGTAGATCTGTAAGTAAAGGAGTTTTGAAAGTAGCTATGGCTGAAGCTACTCCTGAGTTCAAGTCTATCACTGAAACCCTCAAACTCTTAGTTGCAAAGCAAGACCATATTGAATCATCCCTTGCTGTATTTGGAAGAGGATGTTCACCCACTCAACAACAAGAACAGACTAAGTCTGCTTCCCTGTTCTGTGAAGCATGTAAGGGCACAGATCATTCCTCCTTGGCATGCAATGTTCTTTACGACGTTGTCCTAAACAATGTATGTGGTCAAGGAGATAATAGTCAAATGGAAAACCTTAAAGCTATTAATGTCATCCCTGGTCAAGGTTATTACAATCCAAATCAGAATAAGAATCATCCAGGTTTTCAATATGGAAACCCTTCTGGAGCAGTGAACTCGCATCAATTTGGTTTTAACAACCAACCACGAGGCCCACTAGGATTTCAGTATAATCAACAACAAAATTTTGGAAATCCAGGAAATTTCAAGGGAAACTTTCAAAAAAGGAACTCCAATAACTATCAAAATAGTTCTCTGTACTAGAATCTTAATCATCCTCAAGGACAACAAGTTGTTCCCTTCTCACCTGATTACAAATTGACAACCATTGAGATTATGTTACAGTCACAGTAGAATATGATAGCTAACCAACAAACCTTGATAGCTAACCAGCAAGTACATCAGAAAGCTATTGAATCTCAACTAGCTCAACTTGCCGCTAGCATCAAGCCACCTGTTGGAGCATTTGCGGGCTAGCCCGAGAATAATCCTAAGCACCCAGAATAATTGAAGGTTGTCACAACCAGGTCAGGCAAGGATTATTCTGATCCTCCTATCAAGCCACCTCTGGTTATTACAAATGAGGATGAGCATGTGATCATTCAAGACTCAACAACACCGGAATCTCAACAGAAAGAACCAGTTGATAAGACAGATAAGGAAAGTCCTGAGAAACCAATTGAGGAAGAAACTGAAACACCAGAATCTGATATCCCTGTATACAAGCCTCGTATTCCTTTCCCTACTCGTTTAAGGCAAACCAAGCTTGATACTCGATTTACCAAGTTTAAAGAAGCTATGAAGAAACTTCATGTTGACATACCCTTTTTGGATGTGCTGGCTGAGATACCAGCTTGGAAAAAGTACTTAAAGTCACTCCTGACTAGGAAATATATAACTAAAGAATATGAGACAGTCAAGTTAGCTAAAACCACTTCAGATATCATTTAGAATAAGATGCCAAAGAAGCATAAAGATCCAGGATCTTTTGGGATTTCCTGCCATATTGGCGATTCTTCATGCAAGAAAGGACTAGCGGATCTTGGTGCTAACATCTCCATCATGCCATTCAGCCTTTGCAAAAGTCTAGGGTTTTTTGAACTTCTTCCAACAGGCATGACCATACAACTCGCAAACAATTCGATAAAATGCCCGTTAGGGATTATTGAGGATGTACCCGTCAAGGTAGGAAAAGACTCCTATGTTCTGTGTGACTTTGTCACCATGGACATAAAAGAGGACGCCAGATATCCTCTCATATTTGGACGTCCATTCCTCTCCACTGCAAGAGTTCTAATTGACGTTGAAGCAGGAACCTTGCTGCTTAGATTAAGGAAGGAAACACTCGAATTTAAAGTTATTGAAATCATGAGAAGACCAAGTATGCAAGAAGAAGTTTATCTGATACATTGCATAGAGAATATGTCACTTTTGACTCAAGAGAATCATGAATCAGACGATCCATTAGAAGTTGCTCTAACAGATCCAACAGTTGATGAACCTATTGATGAACTAGTAAAGGATTGCATCGTATCCCTCTACTCTGCAGAAAAAGATGTTGAAGACACGTGTGAAGAACTCAAAGTTGTGGAAGCTACTGGAGAAACATGCGAAAAACTAGAAACTCCAGAGATGAAGCCCCTTCCTGAGGGACTGAAGTATGTGTTTTTGGATGACCTCAAGGTTTGTCTAGTAATAAGAAATTTTGATCTTACGACCAAACAAGAAGACAAACTCATGAAAGAATTGAAGGAGAGGAAGAAAGCGATTGGCTACAAAATGAATGACCTCACTGGGGTTAGTCAAGCATTGTGTATGCACAAGATCCCTACGATGGAAGATCACAAGACAACCATTGAACATCAATGAAAACTGAATCCAAATATGAAGACGGTAGTCTGTAAAGAGGTCATTAAACTGCTCACTGCTGGAATTATCTATCCAATATCAAACTCACCATGGGTGAGCCTAGTGCATGTAGTCCTGAAGAAAGGTGGAACAACTGTGATACAAAATGAAAATGATGAACTCATCCCCACCCGAACAGTCACATGGTGGAGAATGTGCATCGACTATAGGAAGTTGAACAAGGCAACTCGAAAGGATCACTTTCCAATGCCTTTTCTTGATCAAGTATTAGAGCGGCTGACTCATCAAGAATACTTATGTTATCTCGATGGTTACTCTGGATTCTACCAAATACCTATACATCCAGATGACCAGGAGAAAACCACTTTCACCTGCCCATTCGGAACATATGCATTCAGAAGAATGTCATTCGGCCTCTGCAATGCACCCGCAACTTTCCAGTGTTGCATGGCTGTCATATTTGCTAGTCTCACCGAAACCATTATGGAAGTTTTCATGGATGACTTTTCTATATACGGAGATTCATTCGATTCATGTCTAAAACACCTCTCCATGGTCCTTAAATGATGTGAAGAAGTACATCTTGTGCTGAATTGGGAGAAGTGTCATTTCATGGTAAAGGAAGGCATTGTCCTGGGCCATAGGGTCAGTAATTGAGGTATTAAAGTAGTTAAGGCCAAGATTGAAGTGATTTCCAAGCTCTTTGTCCCTATCAATGTAAAGGAAGTTCGAGCATTCCTAGGTCATGCAAGATTCTATAGACGGTTTATAAAGAACTTCTCAAAAATAACCAAGCCAATGACAAATTTGTTACTAAAGGATGCTGAATTCAATTTTAACGAAGAATGTGTTAAAAGATTCAACACACTGAAGCATGACCTTACAACCACACCCATCATTAGTGCTCCCAATTGGAACCACCCTTTTGAAATCATGTGTGATGCAAGCAATTTTGTTGTAGGTGTTGTCTTGGGCCAATACATAGAAAAGAAACATTATGTGATCTATTATGCATCAAAGACTCTCGATGAAGCCCAGAGGAATTATGCTACTACTGAGAAAGAACTTTTGGCAGTCGTGTATGCCTTCAAAAAATTCAGATCCTACCTAATTGGTTCAAAGGTCATTGTCTACACAGATCACACTTCCATTCGTTAAGAAAGATGCAAAACCTAGGCTAATTAGATGGATTCTCCTATTACAAGAATTTGATTTGGAGATAAGAGATAAAAAGGATACAAAAAATGTGGTAGCAGATCACCTCATTCGCATCCACACTCTGGATACCGAGAAGATTCCAATTAATGATTCCCTTCCGGATGATCAACTAATGAAGGTTTCAGAAGCTATACCGTGGTACTCGGATTTTGTGAACTACCTTGTTGCTGGGGTTATCCATCCTCAATGCACATGAAATATACTGAAGAAATTTATGCATGATGTAAAACAGTACTACTGGGATGATTCGTACCTTTTCAAACTATGTGTTGATGGTCTATATAGACAATGTATTGCCGAAGAAGAAGCTCAACTTATTTTGGAACAATGTCACTCAGGACCAGTAGGAGGACATATAAGCTCTAAAAAGACTGCCTTGAAAGTTTTGCAATGTGGATTCTTCTGGACAACCATATCCAAAGATTCCTATGACTATGTCCTATCATGTGACAAATGTCAAAGATCTGGATATATAACAAAGAGAGATGAGATGCCACTGAATATGTGGCAGGAAGTAGAGATATTTGATGTTTGGGGGTGGACTACATGGGTCCATTCCCATCTTCTAATGGATTTTCATACATCCTAGTCGCTGTTGATTATGTCTCAAAATGGGTTGAAGCCATTCCTACAGTCACTAGTGATTCCAAACCAGTCATCAAATTATTTAAGGACATTATTTTTCCCCATTTTGGTGTCCCACACACGGTGATATCCTACGGAGGTTCCCATTTTCTTGAAAGAAGCTTTGAAGCATTGATAAGAAAGTATGGTGTTACTCACAAGGTAGCCTCACCTTACCATCCACAGACAAGTGGACATGTGGAGGTTTCTAATCGTCAACTCAAGAGTATCTTGGAAAAGATAGTATGCTGCAATCGGAAAGATTGGTCGGTGAAAATCAACGACAAATTATGGGCCTATCAAACTGCATATAAAACTCCCGTCGAGACTACACCTTTTTGATTAATATATGGAAAGGCTTGCCACCTTCCAATAGAACTGGAACACAAGGCATGGTGGGCAATAAAACAACTGAATTTTGATATAAAAGAAGCAAGCCAAGCTAGGATTCTACAACTCTAAGAGCTGGACGAACTCAGGATGACAGCTTATGAGAATTCACGAATCTACAAAGAACACACCAAACTCTGGCATGATGGTCATTTGAAAAGAAAAGACATACAAGTGGGAGACCAAGTTCTACTATTCAACTCAAGGTTGAAGTTATTCCCAGGGAAACTCCGCTCTCGGTGGTCTGGACCGTACATTGTCCAAAACATCTCCCCACATGGTGCTTTCTCTTTATGGAGCGAAAAGCCGGGTGAATTCGTGGCAAATGGTCAATGTTTGAAAAGATATTTCACCACAGCTGACTTAAGCACCAAAGAAACAATAGATCTTTCCAATCTAAAGGAACCACCGTAAAGTTGAAGATATCAAGTCGAGCCATCAACGTAAAACAAAGGCGCTTGTCGGGAGGCAACCTGATCAATAATTTCATATTTAGTTTTAAATTTGAATTAGATAATTTTGTTTTCACCTTTTTAGATAATTTTGCACAAAATAAACTTCGCATCACGAGATAATATCTTGAGTTTTGATTGACCTTTCTTTAGATTTTCAGATAAGAGGATGCACGCTGACTGGAACGCTACCACATCTGGTGGTCAATCCGGCATGACTTTTCCCCTCCATCTTGGATTTATGGTTTGCTCGGGATGAGCAAATTTCTAAGTTCGGGGTAGAGGGTGGGTGGTACATACTCCACTTTCCACCTACACCCATCCTTTTCATACTTAAGCTTTCACTGATAAAAAATTTCAAAATTTTCCATTTTTCTTAATGTTTTTCAAAGAAATTGAACATATACTTGATGAATTTTTGACACTTCTTATTTCATAAAAGTCACTAACTAACCTGCCATGCATTTTGTAATCACTATACCCTCCTTATCTGAAGCAAATCCTCAGAAGACCTTCTTCTAAAAATTAGCCTTTTGATTGAAATCATCTTGTGAAGCTTATGAATCCTATCATCATGATACTTATGCAAAAAAAAATGACAAGTGTCTATCAAACTGATAGGGATCAAACATGTTGTGCTTCCTAACTGACTAGTGGAATAATAACATGGAATCCCCACCGGATCCTCATCAAGTCATTATCTGAGCAGAGTATGATAAAGAGAACGACCTGATGCACGGAATTGTAAATCAAGTTACATTCTGATCTGAACTCTCTTCTACACTTATTCTATCATCTTCATACCCCTCCACCCATAAAAAAGAAACAAAATAGCCAAAATAGCTCCAAACCCTAAGTTCAGGGTGACACGCCACTTCCCTCTATATCTGCTTCTTCCATACCCCTCACAAATTTATAGGGACGTACCACCAAAAATACAATCTTGAGTCGAATAGAGGAGAGATTTGCATATAAAAGATGCCAAAGAGCACACAAAAAGAAATGCAATCTCGAGTCGAATAGAGGAGAGATTCACACAAAAATATATGCAATAAATGAAATTGCAAAAATAATAAAAATCTTGAGTCAAATAGAGGAGAGATTTACTTCTTCTTTCCATACCACCCTTCACTCCCTTTTCTACCTAAAGGCACAATTAAAGCCTTCAGGTCCCTGAAAAACACCAATGTCAGATCAGATGCACACTTGTCATTCTGTGGGGATCTCTGGACTCTTACAAAACTCTTTGACATGCTTGTTGTTGGAAAAAGTAAGGATGAAGTGAGGTTGGAAAGCGAACTCAGGAACGAAGATATTATAAGATGTGTTTTGTGGTCTCAGAAAGTTGAGATGCTTGGTCATACTGAGTGAAAAAGAAATAATTGTGATGTGAAGAGGAAGCAGTCACATGATCGAAAGTATTCACTTGGCGACTGTTTCAGATTTTGTGTTACTCGAGGATGAGCAATGTTTAAGTTCGGGGTGTTTGATGAATGCATATTCATCCTGATTTTCAGTCATCCTTTTTATAACCAATTTGATTCAATACTTTCGATTTATCTCTTAAATCTCACATATTGCAAGTTCTCCAAATAAATCTAATTATTATAATTTTTGATCAAAATTATATTGATTTGATGCAGGTCTAAATCAAGTTCTATCATCACACCGAAGAACCTCCCACTTTTGATCTTGACCAAACAGTCTGCTCTAACGGTTCTGACCTTTTGGTTTTAGATATTCACCCACATGGTCTCACGATCGTTTAATCCCATTCAGTTTCAAGATCGCAAGAGCCTAAATGATCCCGAGACCGTTTGAGTCCATATAGTTTCAAGACCAAATGAACCCAAACGGTCTCAAGACCAGATGTTGTCTAACAGTTTCAAGACCGTTTGGACCTAGGACCGATTGGATACTCTAAACTGTTTGGGATGAAGACCGTTTGAACAATCGAAACAGTTTGGATCAAGATCGTTTGATCATTCAAGACCACTTCGACCAAGACCGTTTGGAGCCATTCGGTCCCAAGACCGGTTGTGTAGCCAAAACCGAATGGAGATAGAACCCAAGAACGATTGGATCCTAACGGTTTCAAGACCGTATGGATCCATTCGGTTTGTAAAAGACACAAGAGCGGTCAAAGGAAGATCGTTAAAGTCAAGACCGTTTGGTGCCATTCAGTTTCCAAAATCATTTGGCCATCCAAACAGTCCCCAGACCGTTTGACTAAACTGTTTGAAGCAAAATATCTCCAAGACCGTTTGAACGTCAAACGGTCTTCAAAACCATTTAGACGTCAAACAGTCTCCAAACCGTTTGGGGCCTAACCCACACCAAAAGCATGAGGGCCAATCCCAACCCTATAAATAGGACCACAAGGGTCCTCATTTGGGGGGGGGGCAGCACGACAACAGGCTTCCAAAGGTCCGATCCAGCCTCAACTTCCACACGCCCACCTGCTCCTCTTGGCGCTGAGCAAGGAGAGAAGGAGAGAGAGAAGGTGAAGAAGAAGGAATGCCCAACCTGTCTTGGTGGTTCTTCCTCCTCGTTCAGATCTGCCCCGAAATGACGTAGGAGACCACATCATCTTCACTGAACTACGACCACCTTCTTCATGATGCTCATGGAGGAACCTTCCCTTTCTCTTATTCTTCTTGTCTCTCACATTATGAGCGAGTAGTCTTCTTTCGCTGGGGTGCGGGGACTAGCCCCGCTGCCCATGCAAACATGTTCTTTTGTTAAACATTCCATGGCAATGTATATAACTTTTCATTTCGTTGTTAATTGGTATGTTTGTAGTTGATTATCAACTTGCTTTCATCTTGTTCTTTCCTTTATTGTGAAATCTTCTATATATGGGATGGAATGGCAGTTTACAAGTTCGACTCCTTGACGAGAACTTCTGATAGGATTCCTTGAGGTCGTAAGTGTATGATCCGTGAGGGGACGAGACATCTAGCCTACATTGACACTTCTGTGGTCTAAACATCCCTCAGGGAGGACCACAACCTTAGTTGGATTTTGTATCGTCGATGTTAGTTTGTAGATCTATCACGTGCTTTCTTATCAATTAATGCGGTTGACTCCCAAACTAGAAATAGAATGGGATTTCTTCAAGGTCGTAAGTATATGATCCGCGAGGGGACGAGCCATCTAGCCTTCGGTGACGCTTCTGTGTGCCTAACACCTATATAGGGGGCCCACAACCTTCATTGGATTTTTGTATCTTTAGAGCCGTAAGTAAGTGATCCGAATGGCGATGAGACATCTGATGCCTAAGGTGATCCTTACGCGAACCTAACGCCCGTATGGGGGGGTTTACAACAGCTCTATTTGGATTGTTATATCTTGCCTGGATTGTTTGCGATTGAATGTGTTTGCATGTATAGCGGTGGTGAAACTCGATACCAGCCCAGCGATTCCATATCATTGATCTACATCCAACTTTAATTCAACTTTTACTTTCTTGCAATTAGTTTAATTAACCTCAAATCAACCAATCATTTTAAATATTAGTCTTAACTTGAACTAGACTATACTGACAAGGATTCTTAAAAACGTTGTCCTTTGGGTTCGATCCTTAACTATACTGCGATAAGACTCGTCCTCTTGCGGGTGGTATTATTGCACTTTGGTTTTGGTAAAAGCTAGGGGATTTCAACCCCGAGTGAGTTTGATAGTGCGATAAAATCCCACGTCAGTTGACTAGGCAATCGCCCTAGCCTTTGACAAGTTGACCCCATTTGGGTTAGACAATTCAATTATTTAGCCTCATAGGTCATCCAACTTTTGCATGAGTTTGATCCCTAATAGTCCATGCTCTACAGAAAATCAAATCGATACCTTGAGATTTTCTAAAGGGTTCCAAACTCACCCTACACATATATTATGTGTATTAATCACTTATAATTTTCTTTTACTTTGTTACGAGTTTAACTAGTCCTTGACCCAAATTTTACTTCTTATGTAAGTTTTTCATCATGTATAAGTTCTTTAATTTGTCTTGGAATTAGGATTCTTTACCATTTCATTGACACACACCTTTACCCATTTACAGATAATTTTTCATTATCATTTTCATTATCATTAGTCACATTGCATGCATGTCTTAGGTTTTAACTCAAGTTAATTAAAAAGTAACCACAAAGAAGTTCTGCTCAAGAAATCTAGAATGGTTATGACATGTAGTGCAACATGATTGTCAACAAGGTATATTGTCTACAATTTTCCATAAAACTCAATTCCTTGGTGGAGTGTCATCTTTTTTGCTTTGTTGATTGTTCTTTATTAAAGTCACTAGTACGTCCATCGGCAAAGCACACTTTAGGCAAAACACACTATTGAGAAAATAATAATTCTTTGGATATTGTTGAAGGTAAAATACACTTATGAGTACCCACTCTTATATTGAGATCATATTTAAAGAGTGGGACCCAATAGTGGGGCCACTCAATGGTAAAAACATGAGCCGTGAAATATTTAAGCAGCGGAAAACATAACTATTTACAAAGTTACAAAATGTTCTCATGTACATAACTTTCTCACCCTAAGGGTGGTACATAAAATGAAAAGATTACACCTATTCACACATATGCCCACACATATGCCCATGTGCAGAGGGTAACAAGGCCATCTCAAGTTTTCCTTATGTCCATCAATTAGCTCTCAATCATCTTGAGTCTTTGTCCTATCAAGCACCTACACTTGGGTGGAGGGAACACCCAGAAGAATAGGAAAACAAGATATATATTAGCAAAAGCTGAGTATGTACATTAGAGGATTAACTAGGGCATTAAAAAGTAAAGTAAGATGTTCCCATAAAAAAGGGGGCCATTAAAGATAGGTAAGTTTCAATGAGAAGTACCAAAAGAAGGAATTTCCAAAAGAATGAGGCAATATAAGTAAAGCATTAAATAATGATTCTTGCCATAATCAATCATCAGTATCACAACAAATATTTGCATGTAGATATATTGGACTAAAGTAACTATAGTAGGGCCATGACACCACTAAGTCATTGGCCTAAGTGAAATGGGTGGAAAAGCACGCCTCTGTATATATAAGGGTAGAAAAGCATACCCCGGGTAGAAAAGCATACCCTAATGGTTACGCATAAGCATCTACAATAGTTAAACTAGTCGAACTATCTAACATGCATAAATAGAGTGGCAAGATATACCTTTCACAACATGTGGCATGATTTAAACACAATAGTGGGTGGGGTTATTGACCCAATTAAACATGATAATAGTAATTTCAAAAGAATAATAATAGGTCCAACTGAGAGTATATGAATTGTCCAACAAAAAGAACAAGAGCAAGTATTGAAAAGCTGCCTTGTTATGGGAAAGTTTAGTCATATAATGCCCAATTATAAAATAGAGAGGAGTACATACCTGATCCTCATGTCTAAAGGTCAATTCAATAAGTATACTTGGTCCTCATAGTCAAGTAGTCATTCTAGGAACACATTATGTATGTTAGCCAAGCCAAAGTGAACATATATATATATATATATATTCCTATTATATTTTTATATTGTTCTTATCCTATTCCCAATCATTTAATGGCATATTAGGTTTTATGATTTTAATCATATTAAGTGGACATATGATTCATCTTTAATTATTCAAGGAATAATCATACTACTAATTATGCCAAATAGGACATATGTTCTATTTTATAAAAGTTCATGTCACATGCATATATATATATATATATATATATATGCATATACTCACATGGTTAAGGAATCAAGCTACTTTACTATGATTCTTCATTACCGATTAAATAATACCTAATATTCCTATAGTCACATGTATATTAATAGTTCATGCAATTACAATTTCTTATATGTGGTTATTCATACATCTTTATATGTACATCCATACAATTATATACCAGGGAGTTTAAATGGTTCAAAACTCTCAATAGATACTAGGTTATAGTTAATATTTTTATGGATGTTAATAGAGTAAACTTAGAGTATGAAATTTACCTATTGACCTTTTAAATCATTGTGTTAAGTAGATTCATATGTACTATGAATGGGTGGATTATCAAATTGAAAAACTAGAGTAAAGTTGCTTACACACATAACTTGTGTTTGTATTTACTAATTTCTTGTATATATGTATACCTTAGTCTATGCATATACATGTAAAGTATAGGATAATATGCTTAAGGGATCTCAATAGTTATCATCTACCTTATTAACTGGGTTCATACTCCATATTCCACTGCCTTAATTACTAATAAGAAACCGAGAAGATAAAGGCTAGACTACAAAATGTCGATCTTCAGAATGGTACCTCAGAGTCTTCTTGGGGTAGTAACTCAGATCTCTTCTACTTCTCTTGACTGTATGAACCTAGAAGAAGGTAGTTCAGGTGGTTGGAGAGTGGTTTAGGGTCAAAATGATCTCATGAACGGTGGTTGAATTCTACAAGTCGTATATCACTAATGTCGTGGCTGATAGAAGGGAGCGGTCATCTCGAGTGTAAGAACTGGGTGTAAGGTGATGCTTGCAAGGTCGAGAAGAAAGGTTAGGTTGGCGACAGCCCTGGTGAAGAGGGAGAAGATCAAGGTCGCCATCAGAGCTTCTGTTAGTAAGATCCATGGAAGGCAATACTGCCTCACAGTCACAGTGGTGGAGCATACGCGGCGTGGGTGAAGGAAAGAAGAGTGGGAAATGGGAGAGGAGGGGTAGTATCCATCGTTCGATCTAGACCTAGCATGCAGTTTCTGCCTAGTGGTGTTCCAGGCACCACTGTTGTTGGGCGTACTGGTTTGAAGGGCGATGGAATCACAGTGGTGGCAGCATTGATGACTGACAGTGATGCCTCTTGTGGCGTCAACGGTGTTTGCATAGAGAAAGTTAAGGAGGGTGCCACCTATGGAAGGCCTCTTGTGGTGTCAAACTGGTGGAAGGCACAATAGGTTGCTGGCGAGGTTGGCATCGAGTTTGTTGTCAGGGCTTGCATTGACCACTACTATCTACTACATCGGCAGGACGAAGATGAAGTGGTCAAAACGTTGGGCAAGATAGCACTTCTCCTTGGCTTAGCAGAAAGGATCATGTAGGCAGATGATGCTAAAGAAGATTATTGTTCTCCCATGATTGTCTGCGGTGGGCATGGCAAGAGGCGACATGAATGCTTCCAGACTGTGTGGCGCTAGGGAAGGGGAAGACAGTGATCCTGTCGATGTCGGCGATGCAGAAGAGGATGGCATGGCAATGGAGGCATTGGAGGAGCATCAGTGTAAGGTAGAAGTTCTAAGGAAGACATGACGATGAGGAGGATTGTAGATCTGATAGGGAAGGATGAAGCGGCTGCATGGCTTGTCGATGATTGATGAAGCCAGAGAAGAACACTGCATTGGGAAATGATGATGAACGGACAAGGTGATCGGTGCTAACGATGGTGGTTACGATCCTAGAGAAGAGATGATGCATCTCTTATCTTTCCCAGAGCCTCCACTGTTCAGGGCAGTTGTAGGTCTTCAGGAGTTGAATGGATTGCGGCCCTAGCGGCGGGGGTAGCAAAGACGTCGAAACCCTATTGGTGGTTGTGAAGGTGGTGATGAGGTGGCTTCTGATTCAGTGATGGTTTGATCGCAGACGGGTGTGAAGATCTATGTCTGCTAATGCCGACTTGCCTTTCTTGCAAAGGTAGATACCAAGATTTATAGGACACCGTCAAGAGGGTGATAGGGCAGCGCAAGGGTTTAGCAGCATGCACATGTGGGAGATAGGAGGACATGGAGGGGAAAAGAAGGGGCGAGAAAGAAGGAAAGAGGCGACGTTGAACGACGGTCGTTTTAGAGATCAATCATTACGACTGATATGGCTGGCGCCAAGGATGTGGGGGTGAAGTAACACTCATTGTTACCCTAAATGAAACGAAGGTGTTTTATTAAGTTTTGAATTTGCTATTATATATATTTAAGGTAGTATAATTAGAGACTTAATTAAGAGGGTATCTAACACCCCATTGACACTAAAATTTCATGGGTTAACTAATTAAGGTATAGAGAAATTCAATTTTAATATTAATTAATTTAGTCTATTGGGAATGTTTAGTCATTTATTGCGTTATTTATAAGTTAAACACTCAATTGATGTATTCAATGTGTTACTTGCTTAGTATGTTACATTATCTTATACTGATCAACTATGTTTTGTCAAATAGTCTTATAACGATCTTAGGGTGCTTGTTTAGGGTCAATGTGATTAAATTGTGAGTTTATATCATTAGCTCCAAATGGAAGATTTAACTATTTAATTTATCATTAATATTGTAAAAATATGATTTGCAGAGGCATTGTATGGCTTTTTTTTCTTTATTCAATAAATTTGAATTTGATTTATTTTTAGAAATATATTTTTTAATCATATAATAAAATGTGGGCCTAAGAAAAATAAAAATTAAGCTATATATCCAGATTCTAGTATGTTACATCATAAAAGTAATACTTGGGTGTTAAACAATAATTACATGTTGATTGATTGATTAGTAGATAAATTGGACCAATTTTCTTGAATCGAAGTCATCCCTAAAGAAATCTATGTGGTTACTTATGAGTACCCACTCTTATCTACTCTCGACATTTTCTGAAGTTTCCCTATGTATTGCACTAAACTGTTGGGTGTTTATTTACTTGAAGCAAATTATAAGGCCCTATGTGGATCACCTATATAAGAATGATTTTCTAAACCCATTATGAAATATCTAAGGGGTGGTTGAAGGAGTTAATACTCCCAGAAACTAAGAATAAGTCATTGAGGAAGTGACTCACATTGTAGATGTCGATGTGACCAAGTCCGATGATGGATAGTCACCATGGGTCTAATGTTGGATCAAACCCTAGAAATCTGATGATGGAACAAGGGATGAATGTACCCACTAAGATAGGGTAATATGGGTTAGGAAGTTATACAAAATATACATCTTTGATTATTTAAAAATAATTTCTAATATGCTTGATTACATTGTTACACCTACTTGTACACATTTTGGTTGCACCACATACATAATATAGAGATATACTGATCCACATATTTATTTTCCAACATTTTAGGTTAATCTGCATATTTATTTGAAAACATGGACATTCACAAGCTGGCAAGTGCAAGAACATATGGCTAAAGAATACTAGAGGATTAGATAGATAGTTTATTTTTCCTTAGGAGCATAGTTTCCTTTTTCACTAATTACGTAACTCCTTCAAGAAATTTTATGTTCATATTGTATCACACTCTTTTCCATTTAATAAAATTATAATAATTATTGGTTATTTTCTATACTTGAATTCTGGAAAGTTGACAATGGCCATTGTCCTCTTGACTGCCCTTAATTAGGGATAATAGGGGGAGGAGGTCGTTATAATATTTAACCATATAAAAACCTAATGATATACAACAGTTCCAAACATGAAGATTGTCAGAAGTTGGTGTTAGCCTCTAGGAAAATTTTGAGAAATGTTTGAACTCTATATAACTATTAATTCTCAACTTCTCATTATTTTATCTATAGATTCAATGTACTTGTTCTTATACTACTTCTGGCTGATTGATATCCTTCTCTCCCTCCAAACATACCCATGAGCTGAACCCGAAGATACCTTAGGCACTACTTTGAACTCAAAAAATCGGTTTGACTCCTTCATAGTTGACTAGTCAATCGACCTGACATATGACATGTCAACCCCATTTGGGTTAGAAAATATACAATTACTCACCCTCAAAGGTCCATTGACTTTAGCATGGGTCTGTTGAATAATTGGCTAGATCCTATAGATAGTCAAATAGATACCTCAAAATTTACTAAGAGGTTCCAAACTAACACTGTGTACATGTTATGTGTACTACATCACTTGTATTTGATTTTACTTTGTTACAACACTGAACTAATCCTTGACCTATCTTCAATTTTTTGTTCAAAAGTTCTTAGCTCAACATATCTTAGAATTGGGGTTCTTTACCAATTTATAGACACACACCATTACTCGTATAGAGTTAAGTTTTCATTATCACTAGTCGTATTGCATGCATGAGTTAGGTTATAACTCAAGTTCATTAGAAAGTAATCACAAATAGGTTAAGACTTCTAAGCTAGGGCTTGCAAGCAATCTAAAATGGGTTACCACATGTAGTATTAGGTGGTTGTCGGTGAGGTATATAGTCTAAAGTTTGTCCCATAAAACTCAGGTCCTTGGTGGATTGTCATCTTTTGTCCTTGGTGGAGTGTCATCTTTTGTCCTTGGTGGAGTGTCATCTTTTTTGCTTTGTTTTTTGTTCTTTTTTAAAGTCACTAGTACTCCAATGTTGATCTCATCTGCCACACTCTAGAGGAAGGCATTCTATGAGAAAGCTATAACTCTTTAAATATCGTAGAAGGCAAAACACACTTTAGGGTTTGGTTTCGAATAACCTGAGGATGAGAAAAATGGTTTATGTGCTCTCCTTATTCATATAACTCCATCCGAATCTATTGGGGGAGGATCTCATTCGCTTAAAGGGTGGGTAGTTTTGTCGTATCTCGGGCATATCACTATATAAGATTTTTATATGGACAATAAGAGTTTAAGGGAGCCATTGTGTCTTTCTAACATGTCGCAAGAGGGTTCCATGTTATAATATTTTTATCTTCCTAAGTTGGCCGAATGGTTGTTAGTGAGGGTCTCTAAAGAACTTGGGAGTGCATAAAATAACAGCAGGGTTAAACGTACTTTTTCATAACTCGGATATAAACGAAAAGTAGATAAGGTCCTCCTCTTAATTTTCTTTTGATATGATAACAGCCTGATTAAAAAATACGGAATCCCAATGGCAACAGAAGTCCGTGTTTTTTAGTCAAACTCTCGGAGATCATCCGGAGCCTATATAAACATTTGTTTCCAGTTCTCATAAACTCATACTTGCTCTTGCGTTGCTGCTAGTTGAGACACTTCTCTGGCTCCCGCGCATCCTGCAAGTAAATTGCTACATCTTGTGCCCTAAGTTGCCGTCTCCGACAGGATCTCCGTTTCCGGCTGTTGGCTGTTTTCGTTTTCCTTCCGTCTCCGGCAGGCTTTCTTGTCGCAAACCGCTCGCTCATCACAGTTGTGTCTGAAATACGCTGTCGTTGCTTTGCTCTTCGCTCTTGATTTCTCTTACGCTGATTTCTGTTCCGTTCGACTCTATGGCGCGTAGAAAGGATTTTTGCCGGGAATTTTCTGTCCCTGTTCGAGGACGAAGTTCGGAACAGGAGGCTTTGCTCTGCCCTGGCTTGCCGCCTGAAGCCTCAGAACGACTGCCGTCCATTCTGGGAAAGCCTCCAGCAAGACAAACCGCATTCCCGCCGTCCATTCTGGGAAAGCCTCCAGCAAGACAAACCAGAAAGACTACCACAAAAACCGCTAGGTCTTCCCCGTCTCCTAGGTCCGCTCCATCAATGCTGGATAGGGCTACCGTATGCGGAAGATGTACTTATTCCAAAGATGTAAATCCGCCTGGTCTTACTGATGAGCCGACCTTGGCTGAACCATATGCGGGGTCCTCGTTTGCAAACTCTCCTTTCCCACATCAAGTCCCAATGCCCGCTGATAGGTGGATAAGGGAAAAAAAGTCTGGTTCAGAGGAAGCAGAGAGCACCTATGCCAATGTCCCCAATCCACCTTCTCCATCTCCATCGGAACTTCCTAGGAATCCCACTTCAGAGGAAGCAACTTCTTACAGTATACGTCTTGGGGATCTCCAGTATTCCTTCAATTTGGAGGAAGCAGTATATGTGACCACGGACATAATGCTGCCTCTGTTTACGCTGGGTAATTTTTCATATAACATTCTCTGGAGTAACAAAATATACGTTCAGGAACAAGATCGAGAATCTCACTTCCACTACATGGACTTGAATTGTACATTGAGACAACAACTATAAAACCCCCCGCATGGAGCAAATACCATCATCAGTAACCTATAGAGTTGCTGAATCTAGGTATGGAAACAACAGTCATTGATAACAAAGACGTAAGATGTTACATATCTCACTCTTCTTCATATTTCGTATGCTCTTCTTCTAGGTAACAGGTACACTATTCTGCCTCTTTTTTTTTTTTATCTCAGTTTATTTCTGTTCATATTTGTGTCTTTAGTTAATACTCTTCACACCGTCGATAGTGGCAAACACTTGATTTTTTTAGGCTTATCAGTAAACAATTAGATGACTTGTTATACATCTCGCTTCCCTACTTTAGCATTAGATGTAGGCTTACTCTAGTTAATATCTCATATGCTCTTCTTCCTGGTAACAGATACACTTTTACAGCCCTCCTTTGATCTCAATAAAATTTTTGTATATAAGTAATTGTCTTTGCTTAACAATCTTTCATACTATTGATAGTGGCAGAAACTTAAATTGTTTCTTACTCTGTTATCCTGCATGAAACATCGATGTATGGAAAATTAAAGGTATATTATATTCTTGTAAGTAAATATCTGCTGCTCATTTTCTGTTTCCTGCAAGACTGATGCCCTGATACATTTTCCCTATCTCTCACTGAGAATATAAGAACAAATATCTGCTTATAATCTGCGAAAAAATCGCACATCAATCTAAGTGACTTGGGTTCCTCCGGACACCCCCTGTAGACTAAACGGCTGATATCTAGCCATAATATTGAATCCATAGCTCAAACCAAATAGTAGGTTTCATCTAATCAAACCGAGAAGTAGGTTTCATATGATGAGTCACTGCTGTAGCAGTAAACATTTTTTTTCTTAGACATCAACATATGTTTACAGAGCTTGACGTAAACATAGTTATAAAATGAAACATCATTTGTAACTCTAACTTTCTCCTGAAATGAAAATTTCTGAGAAAAATAAAATTTAAATGTGAACTAATTTATATCTTATATGCTCCTGCACTGTTTGTTTAAGTTCTTTCTTTCATTCTTTTGTCCAACTTAGCTTGTTGTTTTTCTTTTCCATTCTTTGTAGATAGGACACTACATTTATGGCCTTTGATAATGATCCCTTTTCCTACTATGGGTGACTTTTTATAACTTGAGGGGTGGGGGTTAAGCTCTTTTGCTGTTTAGTTTTGAACTACAAGATAGGCTCTGAATACAGGAGGCAGCCCAGAGGCAAAAGAACAGACAACTATAATATCCTGGCACTTGTTCAGCCAAACATGTAGTCATTATGCTTTAGGGCTTGGTGAAGTTTTGTGAAAAAGACTTGGGAGAAATATTCATAATCATGAAACAGTGTAAACATCCATGAATAACTGGTAAAAATTGTCCCAGTTCTATAAATATTTTTTAAATTAATAAGATGGTGCAAAGTACAGAGATGCACATAGTAGGAGATATTCTACTGTTCTCTTTATTGGACAAGGAAAAATCACCCTTTTTACAGTATTTCTCAAAATATCTGACTCACAATTTTCTTATTGTTATTGACATTCATGGACATTTAATATACAAAAGTAACAATCTTTTCTAAATCAGAGAAATATTCTTGAATGTTTATCTACATACAAGGAAGGGATAACAACTGGTAGAAACTGTAGACACAACTATGACCAACACTTTGAATATAAATTACTTAGAGGGAAACAAGACTGTAAGCTAACTCATTTCTTAGGATAATGGGCAGTATTAGACTGACTCCTTGGACAAAGTACATTGAAGTAGAAGAGCCAACAAGATTTATGTCCGCGAGGTAGTATTTAATGATGAATAGGGTATCATGTCTTGTAACTTGTAAAGAAAGTAATGTCGTGATTTTTTTGACAGACATTAAAATAATCTTCAGTGCACCTTCTATATTGCCGGGTATCAAAATGCGTCATAGATAAGTTCTTCTAAAATATTATGACGTGTATCCTTTTATAGATGATTGTTGTTTTTAAATTCATTACTTCAATTCTCTGCGTCAAATTCTTATACATATTATCCCTTACAGATGGCATTGATTGTCTGTAATTTGTTCGTCTGTGATCTTTCCTGAGAAACGAATTTAGAACTATGAGAGTGAAAAGAATAACTTTGATTTTGTGGGTAGATATTTGCTGTTCCTTCTTATTGGCAACGAGCAAACACTGGATGCCCTGGCCAACTTTTTATATCCCTTAGTATCTTTTTTAGGGACCAAATCATGTTAGGGGTCCGCTTGAATAATATAACATGTTCATTTTCTTCAAATAGTGAAAACTAGTGTTTTGCTACCAATATGATTTAAGGAATCCTTATAATAGGGTTTAGGATTACTACCAAGTGTTTAATGCCACCGAGGTTTCTAAAATAAATGGTCTTATGCAAATTCATGGATTGGTAACGCATTAAAACAAACTTGAAGTAAATTTCAATTTGGTAGAGGCAATTGCAATTTTTATGTGATCGTGCATATCTAAATGTTTGGTATCAGCCTTTTGATCTCCTGGGGTGTTGTATCCAGAGAAATGAGTTACTTAGCAGGTAATGTGGAGTCTCATAAGATATAGGCATTGAAATCTTGAACACATCTCCCATCGCGAAGTTAGTGCAGCAGCAATAACCTTTTTTCTTTTCCTTTTCAAATGATAACTGATAAGAGAATTGCTGCATAGAAACATACTTTTAAAACTGAACACAACCTATAACTGTCTCCTTACTTGGAAACTTCTAGAAAGTGTGAAACTGTAAACTAACTCATTTCTTATAAGCTTCGGCACAATCCAAACGAATGAACTGACACCTGAATGCATTTAGGATATGAGAGACAACAATCATCCTTTTCTTTAGGTGATGTTTGTATAAATTGCTTACCACGTTATTCTAACTTGCCATGGTGATCATTAACCAATTACCCTGTGATACACTTTTATATATCTTATTATTTTCCCTTATACATTAATTGCTTATTAAATTGCATTGCACATAAAAATTCCTCCTGAGGTTGTTTAAGTGAATCCTCTTATCAAATGGTGGTCCTTGTTAGTATAAATGTCATCGTGAGTCTGTGATCTCCTTATTTTGATTTAGTACTTAAATTTCCTACTACAATTTCTATATCATTTTTCAATCAGATGTTTAACTTTCCCCTCTTTTCAAACTTCATAATTATAGAATCCATACAAGCACATTATATTATAATCTGAAAAATAATATGATTAATCGATTCAGACTCTAAAGTAGTTATCTGCTTTTTCTCATAGTTGATCACTGTTTTCTGATCTCATAACCATACAAGATTTCATGTATACAATATACTCAACAATTTGGTAGAGACAGACCCAATACTGAATATGAATCCCCTCAATGTGGCACCAGTTATCTTATTAATACAAAATTGGATGGTGGCAAAGAAGAATACAGAGACCTTGTTGGAGGGGGCATTGCTTTGCAATTATAATTTAAATGATTAATTAATGATTTCCAATTTTGATACATTATTTTTAATATATTCAGGGAGTACTACATATGTTCTCATTGTTTCTACTTTTTTATTGGCATAAAGACCAACATAAAAAGATAATGCTGTTTCTCATAGACTAAGAGGAACCTCAATTTAAGAAACTAAATGCTTGAGGTTTAAGCAAAAACCGTTGCAATTTTTTGAAGATACAATTCAGTATAAACCATAAAGGATCCTGATTGTGACCTGGCCTTGCAAAATATTAATGTCATCAAAATAAGCGCAACCGGCCAGGGGACTATTCATAGTAGTATCACATCATATATAGTGTTTCCAATATGCTAGATACTTAGAAAGATGAGATTTCAGTAAAAGTAGGGAAAATTCAGGGAAAAGTTAGGGAAAATTAATGATGACAAGTAGAACTGGCATATACTATTGCAATGAAGAAAACAATCCCTCAGTGTTACTTTAAAAAAAAACCCATTAGTGTTATCGCTTAGGGCGGTTAGCATAAGAAGACAGTGGAGCATCCTGAGAGAAAATTAGGAGAGTTGCTTTTAAATTAAAAAGTAGTATCCAATACAAGCTAAATCTATTTACTTATTGAAAACATCCAGATGTAACAACCTTATAATCAAAACCTCTACTTCGTTCAATGTCAAAGCATAAATAAAGCTACAATACATACATAAGGGTTCACACGTTTCTTGGAGTTGTTACTTTAGCCTTGAACTAAGTCTATAGTCAAAACCACTCAAATATCAAGGCTTGACTGTATTGCAAAGGTATGGGTTTTACTTTTAGGCACTTGTGCACCAGTCTTATAAGCTTTAAGCATCTTAAACCAATCTTAAAGGCCAGAGTGTGCATGCTGTCAACATTTGAGTGGATATACCTGACCTCCCTAGTATTTTGACTATTGAAACATCATTTGTAAGTCAACTGGCTCTTTACATGGAAAAATCCGAAAAATTGAAATTGTAGGTCTGAACTGATTCACATCTTATATGCTCCTTCAAAGTTAGTTTAGACTCTTTCTTTTATTCTTTTGAATGGTTTAGCTTCTTGTTTTCTTTTTTCCACTTGATGATTCCTTTTCTACTCCAGGTAACTTTTCATATTTTCTTCTTTGGAATAACAGACATTATATCTAAAGATACAAAAACTACAACTCTATCCAATAGGTTGCAACAATGTGGTATTACCGGGTTGGGGGTTAACCCCTTTTCCAATTTAGATCGGAACAAGAAAATAAGGAATCTAAATACAGGCAGGCCAGAGGTGTAAAATGACTATGCTACTGTGGTATTTTCTTTAGCTCAAGATACATACATACATACATACATACATATATATATATATATATATATATATATATATATATATATATATATATATATATATATATATATATATATATATATATATATATATATGCCGGCAAGGGAATAACCCGGTTGGCGAATTCTGCTGGTCCCCAATGAAGGGACCCAGGTTCGAAACCTCACGGAGAAGCATCTCTTGATTTATCACCCTCCCGGGCATCCGGCCTCCGCCACGGGTTATGGGAGAGGGGGAGAGAAATCTTTCTCTCTTAATCCCATATATACATAAATATATATATATATATATAAATGACAAAATATTGATAATGATGAAATGATGTAAACATTCATAACTGGGTAAAAACTGTCTAGGTTTAATAACTCTTTAAAAATGATAAAATGTACAAAATTCAGAGACGTACATAGTAGAAGATATACTACTGTTCTTATTATTACAGAATGAAAAAGCATACTTTTTTACTGTATATTTCTAAAATCCAAAATACCATTCTTATGTTACTGACATTCACAGACGTAAAATACAACAATAACCATATTTTCTAAATCAAAAAAATAATTCTTGATAGGTTGTTTACATGAGAGAAGGGATAACAACTGGCAGGAACTGTAGGCACAACTACGACAGACACTTTGAATGAAAACTGTTGAAAGAAAACAAGGCTCTGCTTGGTTGAGAGACCCACATCATGTTTGCTTGGACACCCCTAAAGCCCTAATAGTCTTTGTAAATGAGGGTGCCACCTCTAGCTATGTGAACTAAAGTCCGAACTTCGTCTTGACTAGGTGCTTTGTTGTTCCATCAACAACATGTTGGTCTAAAAGTTGCACGAGCTTCTAGACTCTAGAAAAACAAGCATGTCACTATCCCCTAGTAAACGCTACGTGCAATTACCTTGTTGGTGCCACCCCCGTCGATTGCTAAGGCTGAGATGGTTGATTTTTTTGTTGAGGTTCTTGTGCTTCTCCATTGTTGGAATTGGTTTCCTCGAGGTCAGTGATGCTACAGACTCTTAGTTAGACTCATGGTCAGGCTCTATGAAATGACTTTTTTTCCAAGAGTTCCTCCATTTATGTGCTTA
The DNA here is from genome assembly GCA_963693085.1 of Alisma plantago-aquatica. Classification (NCBI taxonomy): domain Eukaryota; kingdom Viridiplantae; phylum Streptophyta; class Magnoliopsida; order Alismatales; family Alismataceae; genus Alisma; species Alisma plantago-aquatica. The sequence goes on along the minus strand of OY856413.1, from coordinate 681,059,126 downwards.
TTAATCCTTGTTGATGATTAGTATGAGCAACTAGGAAGCAATTTGTTTTTGACCAGGTGGGTAAGCTCGTAGCAAGTAGTTGTCTTGTTGACACCCCTTAGGATGAGTTCAACAGCTCAAGTTGGTCTCGAGGAGTGTGCGACGGCAGGAGGGACGAGGACGGAGGTGGACATATCTGCCGAGGAAGGGGAGTGGCAACGATCTAAGCGGAGGAAGTCCGAGCAGGAAAAGGGGGAGGGAGGGAAGGACGAGAAGGAGGAGGAATAGGAGGGAGGGGAGGACGGGAAGGAGGAGGAATTGGAGGCGACGGAGATGGAAGAGACGGGAGGGGAAGGGGATGTGGATGTGGGGGCTAGTGTCAGGAGAGAGAAAAGGATGCCCGGGAGACCCGGGGGGGAGGTCTCGAGAAACCTGTGCGCGGTAGACATTCAGAATCGCGCCGCGACTGGCGTGATTTAGAATGCAACATTCCATCGTATCAAAATACCGGTAATCAACGACTACCAAACTGAATATCCAAACGAGATCATGATAAAGACTTGTATTTAAAAAACCATATCCAACTACAATCCCGCCGTCAAATGCTCTGCCCAAACGGCCCCTCACTGCTGAAACCACTCTGTGAGTTGATTTGCATGCCCCAAATGATGATTACTAGGGCCGTCAATTTTTCTTGGAGCTGTGTAATTGACCATGTTTGCTTGAGCTTGCACATACGGGCTTAAGGACCTTATGTTGGACACCAATCCCATTATAGGTTAAAAGTTGTAGCTTTAAGTATTCACAGTGCCATTGTTGTCATCCAAGTTGCATGTGGTATATTATCAAGTCAGCCATAGTGCTCTTTGGTTTCTTCCTCTCAAACCATCCACACACGTTTGAATTTTGGAAAAATGGAATCAAATGGGCACTAAGTGTGCCGACATTCTTGCAAATCATTAACCAACCTTGTCGTGGTGGCGACGGCGTCGGTGGTTGACAACGTCCTTCAGGTATGCAATGTCATGGAGAGTGTCATCCTCCATGGCGGCTCAGAGAGTGGGGAGGGCGGGCAACGAAGGACTGGTCTTTGACACTGATTTGGTAGGTTATTGGCCAAAAATGTGGGATGTGGTTGGGACGGTAGACAACAACAACCAATGTTGAGCTTAAATCTTGGTTGAAGGAAGTTCCCACCATGTTTGGGAATAACTTTTCTCACAAGTGGGTATTTATCGGCTGAAAATGTGGGATGTGGCTGGGAAGGTAGGCAACAACAACCAATGTTGAGCTTAAATCTTGCTTAAAGGCAGTTCCCAGCATATTTGGGGATAACTTTTCTAACAAGCGGGTAGCAAAATATATATTGGATATTCTTTTATTTATTTATTTACTACAGTAGGTGGTTACACGCTGCTACTTGCATTTTTTGCACTTGTAATAGGGACTTTTTACTACTATAGTGGAGCAAGAGGCCATTTTGTCCTGGCCCTACAGAGCTGTTGGTGAGGCAGATTAGGGACATGGGGCCACAAGAGGTCAAGCCGCAGCAGTTGTATTAGCACATGAATTTAATAGTGTAGTATGTGTGATAAGTATTGGATGTATACAAAAAAAAAAGAATAATACACACAAAATGTGACTAAATATACTCTTAGACATCAAGTACAAGAATAAGGAAAAAAAGCCATAATTTGGTTAAAACACTACATAGATTGTTATTGCATATTATATTTATTATACTCCTAGACACCAAGTACTAGAAAAAGTGCCACATAGATAGATACCTAAAATTTGACATAATATATTTATTATTGCATGCCTGAGCTTATCATATCGATTATATATATACAAATACACACACACACACACACACACACACACACACATATATATATATATATATATATATATAGAGTCAGGCTAGAATACACTCGACTGTACGGATCGCACGAATACACTCAAGTGTGTTTGCATATCAAGACTATTTTTTGCAAAATGTAAACCGTTGATCTTCACCGTCATACTATAACTAGGTTACATACAAATTTTGAGCTCATTTGGATGAGTGTAAGTCACTCATCCAAGGGCAATAAAATCGACGCACGAAACTAATTTGAAATGCATAATTTTTGCGGTCTTCATAACATGAGATATACATATCCAAATGTGCTCAAATTTTGCGTATGAGTTGTTCACGGGATGTTTAAGAAGATCAACGGATTAGATTTAAAAAAAAAATATTGCATCATGAAAAACTACTTGAGTGTATTACGCTCCGGATACACTCGAGTGTATTCTAGCCTAACTCTCTCTCTCTATATATATATCTATCTATCTATCTATATATATATAATGCATGGATGTGTGTATATGTGTGTGTGTGTGTGCATGTCTATATTTGCATATTATATTTATATGTATATGTATATATGCACGCACCCACACACACCCAAGAAAACCTTTGTAGGATGGAGGTGATGCATCCACGAGGGGAACCTCATTAGATTTTGAGCTACTGATAAAGGGGCAGGGTCTTAGAAGTTGGTAAATCTCTAAATTTTTCCTTTGAGGGGATGGGAAACTGGTCAATAGTTGCCTAAAATCTATTTGGTGTAGGTGTTTGTGATGGTAGAAGCCCTTACAAGGTAGAGGTTGACATGTCTTTGGCCAAATATTAGCATATCATGTGCATCCTATAAGTCAAGGTCCTAGTTGCGGTTATTTTGGTGTAGCTGTTCGGGTGTATATGCATAATGCCTACATTTAGGGTTTGGCTTGCTGGAAGCCCAATACTCAATTTTGCTTTCTCTATTTGGTCGTTTATCTTTATACATTTTGGCTCCTTTTTAAATGAACCTGAAGTAGATCCTATAAATGGTTCTTACCTCTTCAGTTAGTGCATGTACACTAATAAAGAGAATGAACCTGTATATCTATTTTGAAACTAATATTAATGTTAAAATGGAATGAAATCATCTTATGATCTTAAGATACTAATGGGCCTTAGAAATGTAAAAAGTTCACTAGAATTATAAACAATTTAGTTATTTAGAAATTAGGTTAGGTAACTACGCATGTGCTTGTGCATAGCCGGTCCCAAGCCCGAATAAAGGAGGAGGGTAATTTAAAAGCTCACTAGAATTATAAGCAATTTAGTTATTTAGAAATTAGGTTAGGTAACTCCGCCCATGCTTGTGCATAGCCGGTCCGAAGCTCGGATATAGGAGGGTTGAGGGTGGTTTGACATCTTTTATGAATCACATGGATAGATGACACTAATATGGTTGGTATTGTTGAAGCAGAAACGAGAAGACACATGAGACATGAGATTGACGGCTGCATGCTGCAACGTTAGAGAGCCAAAGGGCCTCTCTTCTTATTTATATATCAAAGGGTAATTTACATCTAGGTACAACAGTAATAGAGAAATAACAAAACTAATAAAACATATAATAAAACACATGTTAACACTCCCCCTCAAGTTGGAGTGTACACGTTGTGTATGCCCAGCTTGCCACATAGATTTTGAAATGCTGCTGGACCTAATGGCTTTGTCAAGATATCTGCCAGTTGTTCTTCAGACTTGACATATGGCGTCACAATAGTACCATTCTCGATCTGATCTCTGATAAAATGGCTGATTGGTTGTCACACTTGAGCTCCATGGAAGATAAAATAGGAATCTTCAACTCAGTAAGAACAGATTTAACCCATTGTAGCTCACAACATGCATGAGCCATGGCACGATATTCAACCTCAGTGCTGGATCTTGCTACCACATGCTGCTTTTTACTTTTCCAAGTAATCAAATGATCACCTAGGAACGTGCAGTACCCTGATGTAGACCTCCTATCAATATGATTACCAGCCCAGTCTGTATCTGCATAACCTGTAAGGGCCACAGTAGACGGGGGCACCTTAGGTTTATAATATGTGATCCCTTTTCCAGGAGCACTTTTCAGATATCTCAGAATTCGGCAAACTGTTGTCCAGTGTGACTGTCGTGGTGAGCTCATGTGCTGACTCACTACGCCTACAACAAAAGAAATGTCAGGCCGTGTAACAGTCAGATATATCAACTTACCAACTATCCTCCTGTAATATCCTAGATCTGAGTACTCAACATCATCAACCGTCTCCTTGATGTGATAATCTATGGGAGTAGATACCGACTTAGAATCAGTCATGCCTGTCTCCTTCAGTAAGTCAAGCACATATTTCCTGTGTGATAGATTGATACCTGCATGAGATCTAAGTACCTCAATGCCCAGAAAGTATCTCAGTTTACCCAGATCCTTCGTGTGGAAGTGTCTCTGCAAACCTTCCTTCACACGTGATATGCCTGTAGAATCACTGCCAGTAATCACTATGTCGTCAACATATACAACAATAATGATTGAACCACAAGAAGAGTTAGAATAGAATAAAGAGTGATCAGTCATGGAACGAGAGAATATAAGACCAAATATCTACTTATAAGCTGCGAAAAAATCACACATCAATCTAAGTGACTTGAGTTCCTCTGGACACCCCCTTTAGACTAAACGGCTGATATCTAGCCATAATATTACATCCATAGCTCAAACCAAGAAGTAGGTTTCATATAGTGAGTCACTACTGTAGCAGTAACCATTTTTCTTTCTTAGACATCAGCATATATTTACAGAGCTTGACATGAACATAGTTATAAAATGAAACATCATTCTAACTCTAAATTGCTCCCGAAATAAAAATTTCCGAGACAAATAAAATTTAAGTATGAACTGATTCAAATCTTATATGGTCCTACACTATTTGTTTAGGTTCTTTCTTCTGGTCTTTTGTTCAACTTAGCTTGTTGTTTTTCTTTTCCATTCTTTATACATTTGAACAGACATGTTCTTTGTGGATGAGATACAGCATTTATGGCCTTTGATAATCATCCCTTTTCCTACTATGGGAAACTTTTCGTAACTGGAGGGGTGGGGGTTAAACTCTTTTGTTGTTTAATTTGAACAACAAGATAGGCTCTGAATACAGGCAGCCCGGAGGCAAAAGGATAGAAAACCATGGTATCCTGGTACTTGTTCAGTCAAATATGTAGTCATTATACTTTAGGACTTGGTGAAGTTTTGTGAAAAGACTCGGGAGAAATATTCATAGTCATGAAACAGTGTAATCATTCATGAATAACTGGTAAAACTTGTCCAGCTTTTATAAATATTTTTAAAATTGATAAGATGGTGCAAGGTATAGAGATGCACATGGTAGAAGATATTCTACTGTTATCTTTATTAGACAAGGAAAAATCACCCTTTTTACATTATTTCTCAAATTATCTGACTGACACTTTTCTTATTGTTATGACATTCATGGACATTAAAAATACAAAAAGTAACAATTATTTCTAAATTAGAAAAATGTTCTTGAATGTTTGTCTACATACAAGGAAGGGATAACAGCTGGTAGGAACTGTAGACACAACGATGACCAACACTTTGAATATAAATTACTTAGAAGGAAACAAGACGTAAGCTAACTCATGGGCAGTATTAGACTGAAAATTAACTTCTTAGACAAAGTACATTGAAGTAAAAGAGCCAACAAGATTTATGTCCGTGAGGTTGTATTTGTTTGATGAATAGAGTATGAGTATCATGTCTTGTAACTGGTAAAGAAAGTAATGTTGTGATTTTTTGGATACACATTAAAATAATCTTCAGTGCACCTTCTATATTGCTGGGTATCAAAATGCGTCATAGATAAGTTCTTCTAAAATGTTATGACATATATCCTTTTATAGATGATTGTTGTTTTTAAACGCATTACTTCAATTCTCTGCGTCAAATTCTTATACATATTATCCCTTACAGATGTCATTGGTTGTCTGTAATTTGTTAGTCTGTTGTCTTTCATGAGAAACGAATGTTGAATTATGAGGGTGAAAAGAACAACTTTGATTTTGTGGGTAGATATTTGCCATTCCTTCTTTGTTGGCAACAAGCAAACACTGGATGCCCTGGCCAACTTTTTATATCCCTTAGTATCTTTTTTAGGGATCACACCGCTCGAATAATATAACATGTTCATTTTCTTCAAATAATGAAAACTAGTGTTTTGCTATCAATATGATTAAGGAATTCTTATAATAGGGTTTAGGATTACTACAAGTGTTTAATGCCACTGAGGTTTTTAAAATAAAAGATCTTATGCAAATTCATGGATTGGTAACACGTTAAAACAGACTTGAAGTAAATTTCAATTGGGTAGAGGCAATTGCAATTTTTATGTGATCATGCATATCTAAAGGTTTGGTATCACCCTTTTGATCTCCAAGGGTGTTGTATCCAGAGAAATGAGTTACTTAGCAGGTGATGTGGAGTCTCATAGATATCACCCTTTTGGTATCACCCTTTTGATCTCCTAGGGTGTTGTATCCAGAGAAATGAGTTACTTACCAGGTGATGTGGAGTCTCATAGATATCACCCTTTTGGTATCACCCTTTTGATCTCCTAGGGTGTTGTATCCAGAGAAATGAGTTACTTAGCAGGTGATGTGGAGTCTCATAGATATAAGCATTGAAATCTTGAACACAACTCCCATCGCGAAGTTAGTGCAGCAGTAATAACTTTTTTTCTTTTTCTTTTTCAAATGACAACTGATAAGAGAATTGCTGCATAGAATCATACTTTTAAAACTGAACACAACCTATAACTGGCTCCTTACTTGGAAACTTCTAGAAAGTGTGAAACTGTAAACTAACTCATTTCTTATAAGCTTCGGCACAATCCAAACGAATGAACTGACACCGGAATGCATTTAGGATGCGAGAGACAACAGTCATCCTTTTCGTTAGGTGATATTTGTAAATAAATTGTGTACCACGTTATTCTAACTTGCCATGGTGACCAACTGACCATTAACCAATTAC